>UXGD01000966.1:0-42275 GCA_900474315.1 Torymus auratus
AGCTAAGCGAGTGAGAGAACCGTATTGTATACCACGAATAATCATATTAAAGTTATGATTTTGAGACTAGAGTGGTATAAAAACAATTATTTTACTCGCACATAATGGCGCCTTTGTTAACTCCATAAACTTCGGTAGTTGCTGGTTACCATCTAGTAATGCTCCTATATCCCGTTTGGTCGGTTTATTAAGGTACGTGAGGCCACAGGAAAGGGTACATCGCTTGGCGGCAGAGCGCGAACTACACTGGCGGGCGGCACATACATGGCCGGAAAAATCAAATTTCAAATTTGGCATTTATTTATTTGCTCCGTGCATAGTGTACAATATATGTAGTCTTACTTTCAAAAATAGCGCCGCGGTACAGCCAATAGACGCGATTTGCAGAGACAAAACGCATAGGGCTCTTATGGGCATGTAATGAAAATAATTTTTACAAGTTTCTGCAAAACCTATGAAATCTCAATTTTTGTTTCTTTCATTGTTATGTTTCTTTTATTTATTATAAAAAGTTATAAAGTAAATGTACCAATCATTGGCCATCTTTTAAGAGCCTAAACTTAGATATTATAAAAATTTGAGTGGTAAATCGGTCTTCATATCGTCAGAAAAAACTTTAAAAAGCATATTTAATAATTATATCATAATAAATTAATGAAATAATGACGGGTATCAATGCATTAGTCGTTAGCGACTATAGAAAAAAGCTGTTCCTAATGTCCAAAACTTTTGCTCCAATACTTGGCCCCCTTACTTACAATACAGTACATAATCTTTGTTAATTGAAAACATGTGATAAATTTTGAATTGTCAACTTACATAAACTGTTTTCTGACACCGTGTATATCAAACTCGCTAATTTTCAAGAATTTACAAGAGGGAGACAATAATTACAGAAATATTGTATTGTCTTGCTCTCGTGTAGCCCTAACTATAATGCTTGTAATTTATTTTATTGTTAAAAATAACAATAGACTTGCAATCTTTAAAACTCTACCTAACATGTTCGCGGAAACATTTCTAATTCGTGGCTTGCATTCGGTTAGCTACACACCACTCGCGCCTACGTTACTTATTCATGCTACTTTTCGCGGTTTGATTAAATTCCGGCGAATCGTATAACACTTTAATTGCAATTAGCCCCGTGTAATTCTCTTGTTTATTTTATTAATGAAGTTCGAAACTCCGTACAAAAGCTTCATTATTCGCCCTCTATTCCGTAAAATAATTTCCGCCAACGTTCGCCGGACTATACTTATTCGCAATCGAAGCAGAAAAGAAGTGCAATTAAATTATCGAGCAAACAGACCTCAATACATATACCGACACACACACACACAATATTTCTCTATCAGATCGAGCCTTAAAATATTCCCCGGGAATTGGCGCTTATACAAAGAGAGAAAAAAAATTAAGAGAGGAGCGAGAAAAAAGGGGGAGCGCGAGTCCCAGCCACTCCGTCGGTGGAATAATTCGATATGTAAATCTGCCGATCTGCCGCTTCGATCTGACACTAATTTTAACGGCTCACTCGACTAACGCGCGACGTGAAATTCGGCTTTATACAATACGTACTTCCGTATTCTGTTAACACGATAAAAGAATTCCCGACTCGCACTACTACTGCTGCTGCCGCTGCTACCGCATGAAATATCTAGTCGAGTGAAAAAACGAATGTCAAACACTAATTTACTCGCCAGGAGAGGAAAGAAAAGGAAGGGGACTAGCGCGCGCTCACGCTATATGATAATCGGTCCGAATCGCGCGATCTTTCCTCATTAACATAGTTATTCACGAAACGCTCGGGCTCGCGGGGGAGGAAAATCGTCTGACACGAGGAGATAAAAGAAAGTTATTATATACATTAAAGTGACGGTCGAAGCAAATGTCTGACTGAGCTTGACTTTTTCCCCGTTTAAATATTTATAGAGCCCGTTTAAGGAATGTTTTTGTATTAAACTTTTTTACTTCGAATGAATAATATTACATTTAAATGACGCGTACTCGAGTAATCTGGGTCATGTTTACTTGTACCGTATATTTAATACGAAAAAGGGTAATGTTGAATAAATATGAATGCTATTGTAAAGCTTATTAATAATTAATATCCAGATAACAAAAGCTTTTTCATAAAATTCAAATTATTAAATATTTAATAATGCTACGTATATTAAGATACAGTAGGTACACAAATAAAAACTACTACCATAAAAAGCCTGATCATCAAGAACATTTACGTAACAGATACACACGTACAGGCGAGGCCTATTTTAATCCACACCATAATTAGACATCTTTACGGACTCCGTAACTACACCATATCAAACCTCGTGATTACCCTCACCCCCCACTAATCCACTAATCCGCATTCCCTACACTTCCTAATTTACCATCATCCCCAACCCCTCTCCTATTTTCCCACATCCACCCGCGGTACATACCGCTGCTCTCCCCATGCGCAATCAAGACACCAAGGCGCGCATTATCTTCCCAATAAAAACAAAGCGACGCCACGCGATAAAACAAAGACTCCCTCGTAATATCAAACCTCTCTCTCTCTCTC
This sequence comes from Torymus auratus, assembly GCA_900474315.1. NCBI lineage: Eukaryota > Metazoa > Arthropoda > Insecta > Hymenoptera > Torymidae > Torymus > Torymus auratus. The sequence goes on from UXGD01000966.1 coordinate 2,564, forward strand.
GCGATAACGTCGCGCGCCCGCATATAAAAGCCGCGTCTCGTGCAGGAGCCCAGCCCGATATCGGCCGAGCGTAAAGCACACATCCGCATATAGGAGCGAGCGAGAGAGAGAGAGAGATGCTTTTCGATGCAGATCGCCGTTAATCGAAAGCCGAGCGCGGATGGCCGTGCGCGCAGTTTCGGACTGGTTTATGGGCTCGGCGAGCTGCACGAGACGGAGATGAACGGGCCGAGGTTGCGTTGTTGTTGTTGCTACCTGCTAGTTGGTAGGTTGAAATGCTGCGAGGAAGGTTGAATTTGGGAGGACGAGAATGAGGATTGAATATGGAGAAGCGACAGTTACTGAGGAGGTTTCTGGAGTTTAATATCTGTTTTTAGTGATTTTCTTCAAGTGCTTTGTACGAAACTTATGTCGTGTGTTATCCTTCTTTACTAATAAAAGATAATCCAAGAAGATATCACAGTTTGGAATTCGCCTCATATCACGCACCATTAGTCCACACTAATATACCTGTAAACTTTAAACTACACTTCGATCTACAGCTCCAATTACACGTAACCCAATTACACTGCAATTTCTATACTCTTATTACTACAATCATCGCGTAAAAACTCAATCGCCTTTCAATAGCCTAATACAAGATTCGAAAAAACTTTTCCACACAGCCGGAAACAATAATACGGCGCACAATAGCAGCACTATAGCTCCGAATAAAGCGAGAAAACGAAGCAACGCACAGCCATACACACACATACGCTCGAGATTGCAAACTTCGCTTGGTTCATGTGTATGCGAACTCGACTACCTGTATCGAGTCCTGTGGGTGCTGAAAAGTTGAACGCCGAGAGGCAATTTCAGAAGCCGCGGCATCTCCAAGGAACGCTAGAGAGAGATGAGTATCTCGAGGAATTCTAGCTGTCTGTTTATTTTGACGATGAATAAATGTGATATCTCGTGGTGGTGCCGAGGTAAGGTTGAGCGGAGGAGCGGGGAATGTTTTTATGCGATAATTACACTCGCTAGATGCGGGCGGTTAAAACTTGTTAAGCAAGCAGCTGGGAATAGACGTGGAGGCGGTTCTGGTTGCGGGTGTAATTTAGGGATTTAATAGATTAATTACGTGTAATTAGTAAGCTGTTGGTATTTTGTATTGCAAGCATAGAGGTACGAGCAAGTGAACTATCGATATACCGCACTTTAAGTAACAAGATGAAAAAGTTTTTTTTCGATATTTTTACTTCTGAGAACGAACTACTCCTTCTCGTACCGGGACATACAAATTTCATAATTCACCACATTCACCATCGAAATTTCGCCCACTCGATTAATTAATTCCACCACTGAACAACTGGCTCGTCCAGTCGCGCCGCCTACGGCATCGTGCATCCACCATCACGTTCCTATTTTAAATTGAATTTCGGCCTGGCCTATTTAAAACGATCGCTTCTCTCTCTAATTGATCATTATTATTAACCACTATCCTAATTACACAGCCGAACGCCGTTACAATGCAAAACAATTCTCTCCTTCCCTCTCTCGCTCTGTCTCTCTTCGCGGCGCTTATCGAAACAAACAATTCGCATAATGAAACAATTAACTCAGGCGACTCTGTCTCTCTTGCGCACGGGGCAAATAAACAACTCAATTAATGGTCAGTCAACTTTACTTCTCATTCAACGGGATAATTTGTCGTGAAGCATCCGCCAGGGTTGGAGGAAAGCTTTGAAAAAAGTATGTGGAGGGGGGAGAAAACTTATTTCGTTTCGAGCGTCAAGTTCCGTAATTGCTTTAATGAGACCGAGCGAGCGCGCAACTCGCCGCGGAAATATAAGAAAAATTCTACCGCTATAGTACTGCTCGTATTGCCTTTTACCTTAGTGCAAAAAGTACACCACGAGGTTCGATATAGAAACAGAAGGGTCAAAAGGGAAAGGCACGAGAAATGGCGATGAAATCCGTAACGAGAAGATCGTTTATAACCGCACTGTTAATTGCGAGCAGCTTATTTAGAACAAAAATCCAAAACGATAGAGAAAAGAAACAATAACGATAGAAAATGCTGGCCTGGGGGAAGAGAATATATATTGGTGTATGTGGGTGGGTATCTATAGTATAGCTGCGAGTGAGTGGCTATCATGTGCACACGTGCCTCCTGATTAGATGTGAGCGAAGGGCCCCGCGGCGCGATGTTGTATTCAGTCGGAGTGATGCTGCTCTGTTCGATAAAATTAAATAGTTTCCATTTAGCGCACTAATGTAATTAGTCATTACTGGACTGATTGCAGCACTTTATTTGATATACTAAAAATCCTGATAGATTTCAGTACTTATAGAGTATTATCGACTAAGCACTTCGTTACCGATTGTTCCCGGTCGATCGCGTTGTTCGGCATTTCATTAACCGATCGGCACTCTAAAAACGCCAATTGACCTATTTATCGCATACAATTACCGGTCGGATCCCTATCCCCGTAATTTGCTGGCGGCGCTAATCCGACGCGCCTTTCCCTATATACGCGCCGCTAATTATCTATCGGCATTCTTGGAAAGCGCTAATCCCATCCGCTTCGATTTTCGGCATTCGGATTACAGAGATCTATTAATTTCTATAATAAACAGCCTTTGCGCACCTCCAATAACCGCACTATCGAATCCCAGAGTGCCAGCGGATAATACCCTAAACAATTTTCGAGGTTATTCGAGCGTGTAATTATTAGACATTATGGTCAATTAGCGCGGTTAAAGTATATACATACTTGCCAAGAAATTTTGTGTGTAATCGTTCTTTAGAGAACACACGTCGACGAAAATCGCAATTTCCCGCAGTAGCCATCGATTGACCACCCCGCAACAGTTAATTCCAGGGAGAGAGCCGGCCACTTTGGCCGTCCCTTCGAATCGCAAAAATAATAACCTCCGTGAAAATCGCTCGGCTCCCTTCCGGGTACGAAGAGAAAGAGACTCTGCGGGCCGCCGCGGGACGTGGGCTTCGGTAACAAAGTTTTCGAACTCGCTGAATTGTGGGCAGGGGGGAGAATGGTGAAGTCCTGTAAACACCGAGACCGAGTCTATTTCTGAAGGGAGGGACTGCGTGTAAGTTATTGCGCGGAAGCTCGCTCTCGAGTCCGCACGTCTGAAGAAATGAATGAAAGTGGCTTATATAGTGTGTTCATTCATTTTTTTACCTTCAAAGGTTCTTGACCCCTTGCTCACTAATGTCGAAAAATTATTTCTTTCCGCAATCACACAACATATCGTGTTCATTTTTAGCAGTGTCAGGTAATGCCGAAAGAACATAAAAAAATCCCGGGATAAGATCTTGAAATTTTCACACGCAAAAGTACCGAAACCTTTTAGCCTCATCCGCTCCTCGCTTGTGTTCGCGAATGTGCGAGCACGCGCTCGTGCTTTTATAATTAATTCCTTAATTCCCAGTCATAAACACGCGGCGGCTCACGTGAGAGGGCAAAAACAGCTCTAAAAGATTTACCGCGCCTTTTTAAATATCCTCGAATTTTTAAGACTCCGACTAAAACCCCCTCTCAGTTCTCGAGAGCGCATTACGCAAAACAACGCACTAAAGTATGCGGCCAGTGCCACCGGCAGCATAATTTTAACGATCAAGCCCGTAAAGCCGCGCGCGCTCCCGAGACACACTGGCCGCGGCATATATCTCTTGCTCCCTCTTACTCGACAAAAAAAAAAGGGAACACAACAGCGAAAAAGCTCGCGCGCGCAACTAAAATATATACATCCGCGCGTAAACAATCGCGCATGCGCGAAATAAAAGCATAGAACGCGCTTGGGCCGGAAGTAGTTTCTCCGCTCGCCGTAATACCTCTCTCTCTCTCTCGTTCTCGTGAGAGGAGTATAGCAAACATTTTCGCCTTTACAAAAGGCGAAGCGCGCGAGCGTATGCGCCGAATCTCGCGCGTTTATGGCCCTAACAATAAATGTTAATACCCGGGGCTCTCTCTCTCTCTCTTCGCGGAAAATACGGTAGGATAGTAGCTCTCTCTCTCTCTCTCTGTTCTCTCCGGGACGAGATTAAGTGCGGCGCGGAAAAAATAAAGGCGCGCGCCGGATGATGGAGGATATGGAAATTTCAAAGAGCATATTTTAACGCGCGCTGAACCGGAGAAAAAAGTAATAAAGAATCTTCGTTACGCTGGCTGCCACGCGCATCTCGCTCCCCGTGTATAAGGCAGGAAATTTTCAAACGGGTCGACGGGTAGCAGCGCGCGAGACGGCAGCAGAGGGAGCGCGGAGAAAAAAGGTAGAGAAAGCGAGAGCGAGAGGAGATGGGCGTTAGATATGGAAACGACCTGCTGTGTGTTACGTAGAAAGAGAGAGAGACCGGAGGAGGAAAAGTCTGCTGCAGCGCGCGCAGAAATCAGCCGCTGGGAATATTTTAGCGCTCGGGGCGAGTCCCCTGATGACAATTCCCCGAGCTTTTCCACCCTATACCTACTCCTTCTCTCCCTTTCCTTTTTTTCGTTCGTTCGTTCCTTCTCGTCGTCGTCTCGCTCTACACACGAGCGAGCTCGAATTCGATGCCGCCCACACCCCCTCGCGCAACTTGCTTTGCCTTTGTAATCGCGATAAATCTCGATTTCGACGCTCACGCGATACAAAGACACTTTCACGTGGTTTGCCGGTAGTAGTGGCGGCTTTGACACTTTGATCGCCTACTCGTTAATTCGAAAAATGAGACGCGCACGCGAGCTTGTGTGTATAGAGGGGTTTTTAGTCTCGAGGATGCGCGCGTGGAGAGAGAGAAGCGTGTCGTAATGAGATTCGGCGGGAAAAAGGGGTGAATGGAGGTGAGTTAATTGTGGAGTGATTAGACTAGGGATATTGGAATTTTCTGTAGTCCCGCGTTGGTGGGATGTAGAATCGTGGATTTTATATTGTATATTTAGGTTCTAGCATGGATTTATAGTATATTTATATTTGGTTGATCATTAGTTTACTCGGTCTTTGGATGATAAGATATAAATATAGATTGAAAATATTAATAAGTTCAATTATTAAAAAAAATTAATTAAACGTTATATTTTATAAACGAACTATTAAATCCCTACATCAATAAGTACACCTCCATTTCGTTAACATGCTAATTGAATTTTAAAAGTATACCTCATGTCTATATATTCAAGTTCATAAACGGCGCCTCCGAATAAATTCTTTTTCCGCTCTTTCCAACTGCGCAATTATCAATCGGCCAAAAAGAGAGGGTAAAACATCATTTCCTGCAGTTAGCGCGCAGCTCATTTACGGGCGCGACAAACATGACCCAATTCCCTAAAAAATACATCCCTCATTCGCGCGCTCGCACGTAACGTTTGACTCGAGCTCGCGCGCGCCGCGGCGTAACGCAATTAAATTACAATTTTTAAACAATTATCATTTTTAACTTGGCAGGCGTTCTCTCGCGGCCCGTATAATTAAAGTTTTCGCGAGCTTACTCTCTCGCGCCATTAGCATAAAATCTACGTTAAAGCCGGAAAAATTTGCATATGAAAAATAGCGCTCTAATGAAAGGCGCGTGTGTGACGTAGTCGCATACGTTCCTACCTTCCCACGAGCTCGTCGGCTAATTGCCTCCCACGAAGAAGCAAAAAGTCATCATCATCGCGCAACAACGTCAAAAACATATTTTTTCCCCTCCGCTCGGCGCGTTAAATCGATCCCGCTTGTAGTACCACATCCACCCTAATTCCGCGACTTTGCATCAAAGTAGCTCGCTCGCTCGGCAAAAAAGGAACGCGCTCGTCCGGTAACGTAAAAAGGCGCCCGAAGAATAACGCATCACAAAGGCGTAGCTGCAGCAACGGCGGCTAACTCGCACAAAGAGCCACAGCATGAGCAGCAGCCTTAAGCGCAACGCGATCCGTGCGGCTTGTATAGCCCGCGCGTGCAGTGCGGCAGCAGCAAATTTACACGTGTCCTTTATCTCACTCTCTCGCTCGAGCCTTTGGCGCGTGTGTCGCTACTCGTTTGCGCAAGTATTTCGCCGCGGTGGCAGAGAGAGAGAGGCCAATTAAACGCACTTTGCGCGAGCGCACGAGTATACGGCAGCGGTAGCAGAGGGGGGGCTTAAACGCGCAATTTCGAGAGCACGCGCGTGAGGGTATAAGGCGCGAAACGACGTCCTGGAATTTTCATAGCGATTGTGAGCGCCAAAGCGATGCCGTGCGGCAACGAAGAAACGGAGGGGAGACAGGCAGGCGATTGTGCTAGATGAGCGAGTCGTTGGGTTTGGATGCGATTTGGGATAGGGGAAAGAGGAGAGGATTATGTTTGAAGCGTTTTGGACAGTATCTTTTAGGTTTCTTTTTGGGGAAGTAGGAGAATTGAAAAGAGAATTAATTTTTGACAATCTCTATTCTTTTTAAGTGCACGTTTTACTGGGATATTATAAAACGACAGTTTCGTTAGAATTTACAGCGTAAAGTTGATAAATAAATATTAATTTTATTTAATTTTCTAATATATAAAGTGTCAATTATATTTTGGAATGTGTATTAAAGATGTTTTGAAATAAATCTTCAAATAAATTTTCACATCAAATTGGGAATAGTAGTACCGTCTGACCAAACTCGACGATATCTACTGAATTCCCTTTCTCTGCTTCTTACTAACAACGTATAAACAAACTCAATATTTAAATCAAGAATTTACCAATGTAACATCCACCTCCAACGTCGTCCGTCAGCTGATCAAACGCTCCCACGACCTTAAAACCTCGCGCCCCTTGAACCGCTCATTCAGCAACGCTCGGAAAATCCCACGCTCCGCAATCGATCCTCTCTCCTCCTCCTCCCCTCCAACTTCCTTCCCCCACTCTCCGGTTACTCGAGTCCACACGTGAGAGGCGCGAGATTTAACGAACACGATCTCTCTCTCTCTCTCTTTCACCCCCTCCCATCTACCCCTCGTCTCTCGCGCATATGCACTTACTCGCATTACCAGATAAAGTCCGTAAAGGGAACGCGAGTCGCTGTAACGGTATTTCTTGATTACAGGATTCCATTCAACCCGCGTCGTTTATTGTTCTTGTTATCGTATCTCCGTATATACCTCTGGCTGCCTGTCTGTGTGCGCAGGCCAGTGGCCGGCTGTAAGTCGCGCTGTTATGGATTGCGCTGTTGGAGGGCTACCGCAGCCGCGTTCTGATATTATCTGGCTCTCGGTGATGATTTTTCTCTTGATTTTGAACAAGGCTGGATTAAGTCGAGCTAAAGCTCTCCGGGATGTTTGTTGAATTCGTTGTCTGTAAGTGGCTTTCATGTAATTCAGGTTGAATTTACGAAATATCATCGAATACACGCGAATAACAACAACAGCAACGACTAATATATATATATATATATTTGCAGTGCGAACTGGGTGCACGCGCAAACGTTGTTTTCCGGCATATTTGAAAAGTTTCTTGGAATATTTGAAAGTTTAAAAGGGTCAAGAAGAGAGAGAGTGAGAGGCAAGGCAAGGCATTTCAAGCATTCACTGCAATTCCGAAATAAACTCGCGCACACAGAATTTCCTCCGAATGGCTTTAGATAATTCAACACGAAATATACATATTGTTGGCCATATTCATCTATTATCCATTACCTCGCTCCCGTTAAAAACACCAACCAGAACGACGAAAAAATAATTCTCCCAGTTTAATGCAGCATCAGCCATTCCCGAAAATTTTAGCTCGCGCGCAGGCTTCGCGCAATAAACCACCTTCCGCGGGGTAATCACCCGACCTCCACCTCCTGCTCCCTGCGAGTGACAAACCCGCGAGAACACGACCACCAGGAGCAGCACGGGAGACGGCGCACGCCGAGCATAATCCGGGCGAGGCCCTCTTAGCTCTCTCTCTCCCGGAAACTCCCTCTCTCTCCTTCCGCGAACTTGGCTGATCTCGCGTATCATCAGACGTATACGCGCGCGTTGCCAAGTGCACGCGCAAAGACAAGGATATCATGCGCGCCGTCGCCCGGGGGGACGCGCCGCTCTCTCCTCTCTACGTTTCCCATATCAATTCTGGCAATTAACCGTGCACGCCTCTATGCATATACGTGTGTGCGTGTTATCTATCGAGTTACGATATCTCGGTATCTCCAATATATTTTCTTCTTTTATAGGGAGGTATTTTCACTTTCGCCGCGCGCAGCGTGCGGATTTCATTATACGCGCTGGATTTATACGCCGTGGTGTGGTTTTCGTGTGTGTGTATTTATGACGGGCTGTAAAAAAGTGATTTTCAGAGAATTTGGGAAGTATTACGGGGCGAACGTGCGGAGGAGCGCATGGGAGGTATTGCGAGCCCCGCACAGAGCGAGTGATTTGAATTATATTGGATTTTAAGCGGTGGAAGGGTCGTGCGTGCGTTCTTTTTGATTTACGCGACGGACGCTGGAGGCGTGTTTACTGGCTGTTTGCTCGCGTAATTTTATATTTTCATTTAATATTTGTTATAAGCTCCGGATAGAAGTTATATGAGGTGGGGTTTAGTATGTGGGAAGGGGGGAGTGGCGGTAAAGGGAAGGTATGAGAGTTTATTGTTTTCATTATTGTTATTAAAAGGACTTTATTTTTTTTGTAAATGTACGTGCTAAACTGTAGTTGAGTTGTTTTTTTTTTCATATGTGGACCGACATATAGCCACGTGCGAGACATATTTTTTCCATACGAAATGTATATGAGGCTGAATAACAGTAAAACTAAAAATATTTTCTGTGGGAAAAATAACAGAAGCTTCCATCGTGAAATTCTGAGAACTCGATTTATAAAAATATCAAAGCGCAGTTCCCGAAAAAAAAACAATTCGTACAGCCATACACAGCACACGCTTATATGATTTCCTAATCAAAGTTTTAAATTCGCCACCCCGCAAAAAAAAAGCACCAGCAGTATTCCGTGCTTGTTTGTACCGTAGCCGCGCACTAAAAGAAATTTCCGCGAATTGAGTTATTATAGGGGACAACGAGGGGAATATTGCACGCCCGCATCGGAGATGATGTCGTATTATATGGCGAGAGCAGTGCGCGCGCGCGACAGCCACACGGCCAAACGAGCGAAACTTTCGCTAAATGGAACTTTAAAGTTCCATAACGAATTCCGACGTATTCCGAGCTCTCCGTGCCGCCGACCGACGTCGTCGTCGTCTTGGTCGAGAAGTTGGATTAGGGAGCGCCGAGATGATATCGTAAAAGATCGCGACCCTGTTATAACCCCGGCGCGAGGGCGGCGTATGTTTTATGGATTGTAATCGCGCCCGTAAAAGAATCTTCGCTGGCAAGCGAACGTGCAGAAGGAAAAAGTCTGATTTTTCTATTATTGGAGAGAAGGAGAGAAGTGATGATTCTCCTGCTGCGAAAATGACACGATTTGTCATCTTTCGTTATTAGAGGAGGAACTTTTTTTTGGAGTAAGAGATTTTATATAATTTGTAGTTGTGATGGAAAGTTTTATGCTCCCGTGAGATTATTTTAATCAGTTCGACATTACCTGATTTATTTATTTAAAAAGTGTATTTACGTGTTGATGATGTGCCAGTTCATAACTTCTCTAGCAGAATTAATTAGTGATAAATATTTTTAATTCGGACTAAGCGTTTAACGCACACGATTAAACCAATAACGAAACAACTCTCGGTGAGAAACAAGTGCATGTTTGATACTAAAATTTATAAGCGTAAAACTGTTAATTATTAAAAAGAATGCTTTAAACAATGTTCTCGTGTGTATTTGCATAATGAATATTTTTCATTTAAGCCCTCGACATAAATGTAACGCAAAAGGGGGTTCAGACACGTTGGTTTTATGAGTTTTTCGGGCCAGCAGCATACGCGGAATTTTCCCTTTTCCCCCTTTTACCGCAATTTTGCTCGTAAAATTTTATGTATGGAGTGCAAAAATGCCTCGTGAAATTGAAATAATTCCCGTTATCTGGTATTTAATTTTCTTTCCCGCATATGAAGTCTCGTCACCGTCGTAAGATAGAAATATTCCATGGTCATGGAATTCCTCGAATTTTTTTCTCTTCTGAAAAATTATCATTTTTTTGGAAAATAGTAGTATTTCCGAAAAATTATATTTCTTTAAAAGAAGATTATTTCTATATTCAAAATATCAGATAGCAGCGGTTTTTTTTTTGCAAATCCTTTTGATAAAAATAAAAGATCATTTTTACGTTTTACAATTTTCTTGGATTCTCCATATTTGATTTATAATACTTGTGGAGTAAACTAAATTTACTAAATAAATGTCTCTAGAAATTGTTAAAACCAATATGTGATAAGCATTTTTTACTACAAATAATTGCATAACATTCTAGAAAATTCGAATACCTCAAAGAGTTACCTCACTGTCAGTCACTCACCAAATAATACTAAAAAGGCCAAATACTCAATTATACAACATTTATATATACAAAATTTACCACCCAATAGAATATTCTTCCCTTTAACAACCTCTCAACCATCCAATTAGCCATCGAAAAATCCCTCTCCATCCAGCCGAAACCCCGTCGCTCACGAACCTCATCCCCGCATCTTCACTCTACCATATCCAGCCATCGACGCTCTCTGTCTCTCTGCGCTACAACCGCAGCCGGTAGCCGTCGAAGCGCGCCTCGATCGAATTAGTCTCTCTCTCTCTCGCTCCCTCTCGGCGAAAGGCACATGTATATGCATGCGCGTCTGCGTCGCCGCCACCGCCGCGGATATAACGAGAGAGACCTCAGAGTCGGATGACCCTCGACGTCGGCCATATTCCGCGGCGACCGCGGGATTATGTACACACGCGGTGGTAGGGTCGCCGCTGCTGCTACTGCTGGCCGCGCTGACGCTGCCTGAGCACAGTGATTAGTCGGGAAATGGAAATCCTTGGGAGAGGACAGAGAGAGAGAGGATAGGCTCGAGACGTGTAGCTTGACGGCTGTCTCCGTGTAAATTAATCGGGGTGACGCGAGGGATTTGCGAGAGATCTCGAGTGTAGTGGTAGATGAGAATTTTCGGGGTTTTATTTTTAATTTAATTGTTCGGTGGTTGGCTGGTCGTTATTGGAATAATAAATGTCATGTGAATCAGCTAATGGATTTTGTTATTTATAATAGGCAAAAGTTGTGAAATTTCTTTAAACTTATAACTAATTATTCATATAATTTATACGATGTACATTAGCTTCAGATATAAGACATAATATAATTTGTGAGTAATGTTAGTTATGAAAATGATGAATTATCAACAACAATAAACAACGAAAAAAAAACACAACAATATCCGTAGCATTTCACGAACGTTTTGTCATCAAAGAAACCGTTAAATACAGAACATAAAGTTAAACGATGCAAATTATCCACGACCTCTTGCAACTTACGCATCCCATTCAAAAATCTCACTCCTCCTTCTCCCTCCCCCGTAACATTTGTCCTCACCTCCGTCCACCCCTCGCCGCCGCACTATAGCCGCCCCCCGCAACCGCATAGCACTCGGCGAAGTTTCAAGCTCTCTCTCGAGCGCATCCACTCGAGCTTCTCTTCGCTCTCTCCCTTCTATACACGCACTACTCTCAGAAGGGCGCGACCTTCCCTCTCTCTCTCTTTCACCCGCGTTCTTTAATAACCGCGCCATTACGCGGCTGCGGCGTCCGGCGCAATTAGTTTTACGAGCCCCCACCTCCTCCTCCTCCTCGCGCGGCGGCGGCGGCGGCTTAAACGGCCCGTAATGAAGGTTATCGCGGGAGAACGGCCGGGCGAGATTATCGGGGGGGATATACAGCGCGATGGGCATTAACGCGCCGGACGTGCCGTCGCGCGGTGGAGCAGAGCGAGAGAGAGAGGAGCTTCTGTCCGGCTACGGCCCGATTGATTGGGAACGGCCGGATGCTCCTGGCCAGCCGCCGCTGGCGTCCTGAGTGGACGGCTCGCTGGTCTTTGAGTTGAGAGGCATGCTTGCCTGCCAGATGGATATGGTTATGGTGATGATGATGGTGATGCTGATGATGGAAGGGGATAGGTTTTTAGGAAATTTTGAGGGTGGAGTGGAGGGTGTCGTGAGCAGTGGAGTGCAATGATGAGGTAAATGTCTTTATCTCGGTTATATGTATGTTATGTAAAATGTTTGAGGTATTCGTGTGAGGATCGGGATACGACTGATTTGGTGATTATTGATTGAACAATGTTGTTTCAGAAGCTTATAATTTATGTATTTTATCAGAGCAAACGATGGGTTGTTAAGTTGTTCAATGGATCATAGCGATTCGTAAAAAATTGATATGATTTACCTTATTTATCAGATATATGAATAAAGATTTTGACAGTTATTTTTAGATCTATAATGGATTTTTAAAACCTTATTGTACAAAAATAACCTTGACGGTTCTCCACAATATTAAACGTAAAGTTTATATTACTATTTTAATAAACCTGCTGAGACAGAAATTCATGATAATTTCGACGCTGTGAATTTCAATCTTAATTTATACACGACTATATCATTCACAATTTAAAAAAAAAAATCATATTTCATTACGAAAATATGACTTTCAAGCGAACGAGCTAATAATTTGCCGGATCGCAATTCTTAAATCGAAGTCGTTGCAGAAGTTTGAAAGTAGCGTAGCAGGTTATCGCCCCACTGCTATACCTCCGCGCGCCGTACATCTCGCGGGCGAAACGAAAATACGTGCTGAAAATTTTATATTAAATTCGCTTATCTCGCCACTTTTCGAAATATAAGTCATATTAATGCGCGCGATGAAATTGCCATCATCTTCCACATTACGAGATATATAAACTGAGAGCAGCGTATAGCTTTTAATCTTTCTAAAAGTAATGTATCGCTGAGACATGTACTTCTCTCGCAACTTTTATATAGAAGCTCTCGTGTTTGTATTATCCTCATAGAAACGAGAATAAAATTTCTACTTGTTTGTTGCACAATATTTACCAGTTTATCATGATAATTTTGTCAATCGGTCAAACATATATACATGAATAATAAATAAAGTATGTCGAACAAACTGAGCTAAAATCAAAGACTGCAGGTGTTCTCCGATATTTTTCCATGTGCGCGTCCGGTCGCTCGAAACGTTAATAACCCCGAGTTCGTCGCTCTCTTTCTGGCTTTTTTTCTCCAAACGAAATCAAGCTCGATCGATCCCGGACGATCGGTCAATTTTATAAAACAGCCCGCGAATTTCGCCCCGATTTAATAGACTCCGACGAGTCCTCAGTTTGCTCTGTATGTGTATATTAAGCGAGTACCGTGATAAAGTTGGAACGCCGCGGGATTATTCGCTTTTTCAAAGTACTCGAACGAGCGAGTGAATATCGAATATTGTGCGTGTTTTATTATAAACGTTTTTGATACTAAGGTACGACGAAGTTGCATTATCCGTTATTTCGAAATCCTTTTTCGAAAGTTCGAAAAACTTTTGCGAAATATATATCGCGCGCGCAGTTTTTCGCGGAGTTAAAAATTTAAAGCCCTATCGCGAATTTATGGACTTACCGTGTACAGACGTATACATATATACACAGACACACGCATGCCGTGGATAAAGTTCGCAACATCAAAAAGGATTTTTGATTTACCGCCGCGTCTATTTTTAAATTGACTTTTGAAATGTCCCCGCTGCAATTGCAAGATAATTGCCCCCCCCTAGAAAATTTCAACCTGCACATTAACGTCAGCGCGCGGAGATTACGACTCTGGAGTAGCGAGAGAGCAATTATTTATTGCGGATCGCGGGAATCGTAAATTAACAGTGTTCGAGAATAATTGAAAAGTTCGAAAGCCGTTAAATGTTGGGTGAGCTGGCTCGCCATATGGGAATTCCTTATAGGCGCAGGGTGGGAGGGACATTTAGTGTCATTTTATTGCGGGCCAGTTATATGGATCAATCACACTTTGTAATAAAATACGATAATGTACTATAAAACAATGTTAATACTTGGGGGGGAGGGGGAGGTATTGCCAACTTTGTCGTTAAAATTTTCCAAGTGTCTGTCGTTATTTAAAGTCCAACTAAAATCGTAGAATAAGCACTGTATGTATATATACTTGAAATACGCGGGTAATTAATAACGGAAATCTCTATAAAACGCGGTCCCGGAAACGGTCCGACTAAACTTTGACAGTAACTACTACTACTCGCCGCCTCCTAAGACAGTTTGCAATTATAACTCGATTCCCGCAGCGAACTCAATCAGTTTATAATGAATGAAATACCGATCGATATACCTCCGCCAACTTCCTAAAACACCTCCTCCCGCTCCCCTAGCTTCTTTTTCTCCCCTAGACGAGCCATAATAGCCTCCCCTCCATTATTCAGTAAACACCCTGCACTTTCTCAAACCCTCCCACGTGACGCCCACACGTATATACATCAGACACGCACGTGAGTGTGTGTCCACTCTGACGTTTATAACCCCGACGAGGGGCTATCGCGGAGCTTCCAATCATTTCCCAATTAGCAGCTGATTGCGTACAGTCGCCGACACAAGTTCAACGCCGCCGCGCGCGGAGGAGCTGACTCGCGGTGCGTGTGTGCGGCTTGTGCGGAGTGGTGGCGCAGGAGAGATGCGTTTATTTGCCGGAGCGATAAATTGGAAGCGAAATTGGACGGCTGGCGAGAGACAGAGAGAGAGAGAGTACTGGTGTAGTCTTTATAACCGCTATGCGTACGTATAACGTGTGTGCACGCGCGGTGGTTTTAAAGTCCGGGAAATGGGGAATAACGAAGTGAGTGCGCTCGCGGGCATGGGAAGTGCCTATATGATTTTTTAATTCGCGAGGTCGAGGGTAACTGCGTTATTGTTTTAAGCGAGTTTCAATGGGAAAATGGATTCGTCTGCAATTTTCAAGAATCCGAGCTTTAAAAATATAAGTCGTTAAATTGAAAAATTCGTTTGTATTGGGAGTTTCAAATGTATCAAGTAGAAAATGGGAGTGTAAAGATTTGATCGGTTATTAGAGTTTTATCTGGAATTAAAAGCCAGAGAATTGTTGAAATATACCGAGTATGATTTGTTCTACAAATATAAAAAGCTATATATATTCATTTACAAAACTATACGATTTTTTTGCAAATACGTGGTAAAAACTTATAGATTTTAACTCTCGCGTTCTTAATTTACTATTTTCTTGTTATGTGACATTTAATATGTATTTTCGAAATTCAAAAATTTACACGAATGAATTATAATTGATGGCAAGCTTGAAAATCGAAATTCCAAGCACGAAATTCTTTTGGATTATAAGGTATAAAATATTTCGAAAGCACGTAATAAACACTTCAAACAAGATTCTACAACATTCCATAATCAAAATATTGTAAGATTTCATCGCCTAGCGATACGCTCCCGCCAAGTAAATTTAAAAATATCTTACGCCTCAGCAAGCGGCCTTTTGGCCGCCGTGGTTATTATTGAAACACCGAGGTCAAAACGAACTACAAAGTAATGGGGTGTGCGCAGCTACTGCGATATTGCGTATACACAGCGGCGATATTAAATATTAACAATGTCGGAGAAAGAGATATATAGATAGCCTCGCTACTGTTAATATAACACGCGGCGTGCACTCGGGGCTTAAAAGTTATAAATGCAATAAAGCGCGGACACGCTTATAACCGAGCGGAAATTGATTATTAATATTGGGTGGGTGCAAAACATTCCGCGGCGATTAATAAAAACCGGCATATACCGCTTACAACTGTTATCGCAAATCAATCACTGACAAACTCTCTCTTTCTATCTCGGGAGAGGCTCAAAATTACGTGAAAGGAGAACAGTACCAGTAGCAGCTGGCGAAGGGACGGCGGTTGATCAAAGATTTAAATTGAATTCCCGATACCCGCGCGTCGCCCGTTTAACACTCTTCTCTCCTCGCATTAATATGAAAACACGCATGGGTGTGTATCAATTTCAGCTCGACGCGGAAAGCGACATAGCCAACACAAAAAAAAGGAGACGAGAGACCGAGAAATGCAATACGCCGAGGGCTTAATTTGTCGTTCGACCGACACTCCTCGTTCGTTCCTATCTATCTCTTTCTCCCTCTCTCGTCCCCGACGGATGGCAGGGGGTGGAGATATATAGGCACGTGAACGCGCGCGGCGCACGCCTCACTGAGAGAATAATAAATAGAAACGAGAGGTGCGGCCCGGGGCCAATTCCCGTATCAAATTTCGAGGCATATAAAATGCAGATGCCGTGCGCGGATGCGCTGAAATATAAGACGCATATACGCGGCTGAAATATTTAGAGAGCGAGTGAGGCCTTTTTGAAATCAATACTTTGATTTCAAGAGCTGAGAGATAGAGAGCGAGAAAGTGTGTCAGAGCTTGCCGGCCTGGGAACGCGGAGTTTTATCGGCGGGCTTTGATAAAAAGCTATGAGGGGCTTTTTGCTGTCTTGGAAAGTGGCACAGTACGGCCGTACAGTGTTTTTCCGGGTATTGAGGTGACTTTGGGAAAAAATTAGAAGGATTGTCAAATATATGTGCGGGTCGATTTATGGGCGAAATAGCTACGGAAATGGGAATAACTGACGTGTACTATAAACGTTATGACAGAGTATCACTTAGAGTACAACAAACAATCATTTTTATTAAACATTCTTCTGAGAATCCTACTTCAGAACCACGATTCTCCTATCCTTTCAACAAAAGAAGAATGATAAAACAAAACCCCCAGAACTCACTACAAAGTCAATTCATGTCCCGACAGTTCTCCTAATTATCACCTGATTAAAATCGCACCTTCGCCACCCCAGTCCCTGAAAAAGCCAACCTCGTTAATTTTCTCATTTCCGCCTGGCGCGCATCCTTCATTCGGCCACTTCCCACAACGTATATAATCACGATACACAAGCGCTGCAGACAGCAGCAGTAGCAACGGCAAACCAATTTCGCGGCCGCGGGAACAAAAGGAAAAACAGCTGAAAAGCTCGCCCCTTTTCGAAGTACTCCGCGTGCTGATGGAAATCCAGCCAGTAGTACTACCCCGTCCATCTCTCTCTTCTCTTTACTTCCCCCCCCCCCAGAAAACGGCTCCCATTGAAACAAAAAAAAAAATGCCCCGTGAGCTCGTCAGAGTTCGTTAACGGACATTGTCGTCGCGAATTAGCGGCCGATTTGTTTTATCCCTCTTTCTTTTTCGTCCAACAATACTTTCTCCCTCCCCCTCTCTCTCTCTCTACAACAAAAAAATTCACGCACAAAGCATTTAACGAATTTCACCCTCTATCTCTGTGTTGCAGAATTTGGCGACCTAGCCACCGGCACGGAGCAGCGGCGGCAGCCACACTTCATTGTTCCCGTGAGAGGAGAGGAGAGGCTACGGCGGCGGCAGCGGCAGCAGAGAGGAAATTATTCAGCGAGACTCGGAACTGCTTGGTCCACACGTATAGATATATATACATATATATATCTACGTATACGCGACGACGGATGGAGAAAAGGGTCGTCGTCGTTGGAAAAATGTGCGAGTTTCCACGTATGGGCGGCGGCGCGCGGCGTTTTATTATGCAACAAGATCGAGGGCGAGCGTTCCATGCAAGTGAAATGAGAGGACGCCGGCGGGGGAGGAGGAGGAAGGCGTGAAATTATGTAAGCGCCAGCTAGGGACGAGATGCTCCCTTTCAATCAATGCTGCGACGAGCCGTTCTTCTTCTTTTTGCACACAGATACTCGATTTACATCACGCGGCGTATATGTGTGGTGCTCGATACGCCGGGCTTTCACGCTGAATTACCTTGTTTACAGGAGACCTACTCTCTTTTCTTATACGCGCATTTCCTCCCCTCATCGTTACTGATTGCGGTGGCCATTCGATATCCACGTTTATAAACACACGCGTGCGCTTTTTGGTGTATCCGGGCGATATGTAGATAGATAGAGCCGCGTATACGCAGACTGATTTTATACACAGACAGACAGAACGAAGACTATACTACTACAGCCAATATCCATCGCGCTGAGAAAAAGCCTGATACCCGCAGCCGCGCTCTACAAGATTATCACACATACACCACACACGCGGCAACTCCGAGCCTCGTTAATTAAAATCGCACGGCGAGTTTTTTGCGTCTCACTAGACCCGGCTTATGACGGACCGTTAATTGAAAAATTACAGGCTCTACTCGCGTTTTTTTGCGTCCGGCTGCTCTTGCTGTTACGTTGTTGTTGCGTTCCGCGACCACACGCGCGCGCGCGCCTCGATTACCCAATTACTCCCTTTTTTACACGTGAGTGTACGAGCGTGTGAGTGCGTGCGTGTCATGGCAATTAACGGTCTTGCTAGCGGCCGCGCGCGCCGGATAATCGCTGGATTCGCGCTAATAGAGGGAGAGAACGCGTGCATACGTGCGTGTGTATAGTGTCGCAGCGTTGATTGAAACTGGCTGGGGCTATATACCCTCCCGGTTTTTCTATACGCGCATAGTGCTCTTTGTGTCCCGTACGAGTGAAACTGACTTTTGTTCAAGGAGAGAAAGAGAGAGAGAGTATCGAATGATCGATCGCCCCATTGACTCTTTCTCTCTCTTTTTCGTTGGAGAATAGTCCTTTTTTCGAGGTATTATGCGTACGCGTACGACGTTTGATTGTGTGATGAGCATCGGCGTCTCTCTTTCTCTGTATCCCTCTCGATCGGTGTACACAGTGGCGAGTGATGGCTATAATGAAAAGCGCGAACGCTTGTAACTCGAATAACTGGCCGAGCGAACCAGAAGCCAGCTTTTATTGTACAGAAGTGTATCGCAGGGAATGCGTGGAATTGACAATTTCGAAGGGACGTACGCCCGGGCCGCGCGTGTACGTTACTAAAAGTTTCAGCGATTTTTCCGTTACTATACGCGGAAATGCGGGGAATCCACGCGCGCGCTTCTCTTTACTCTATACGCGCGTGTGCGTATGCGTGTATATTTTTTTAAGCTTCGTTCATTGTAAAAAGAATTTTTCTAATACCGTTCCGGGTGGCCGGAGTATATTGCATGATAATAAAAAATCAATGCGCGCGCGAGAGCGAGCTGCGACTATCTTTTGTGTGCCGACAAGTCGCTTCTATGTAACGCGGGAAAAATACGATTCTGCAAAAGTGCTACTGCCGCAGCTTTTTTGCTGAGAACAAAAATTTGTTACGTATGCGAGTAGATATACAAGCTTGACATATTTGATAAAGGAGACGGATACATATTTGCTTCGATATGTATAGTAAATATATTTTCCGTCGCATGCATCTTTTCTTTATGTAACAAGTTTTCTCGATATATACCGAGGAACAGACATTTTCAAAATTCATCTATATATACTCTATTTATACGTTTGAATTCTCTCCGTTATAACCAATCGACACGCGCGCAGGCCAACGACTCCACCAACGCGTCACCGTTTTGTAAATATAACGCCGGAGCGTGTCGCACTCGTTGTTTTGTTCGCGCGCGAGGCCGGAGCTATATAATACGCGAGAGTCGCCTAGCGCGCGATATAAGCCCCTTTCCGCTCCCTCGAGTGCAGGCGCGCGCGCTCTATTCGAAAAAAGTTGGCCGTAGAGGGGAGGCGAAAAAAGGGAGGGAGGAAGAGTAAGTCGAGCGAAGAGGGTAAACTCTTTCATCCGATTATTTTAAGCCGGCGAGTAGTAGCGCGGGCCTGGAAGATAATTGACTTTGATACTCTCGCTACTTTAGCCCGCGCGCGCCGACTTTTGCCATCAATCGCTAAATCGCCGGTATATATAGAGGAAGAGAGGCGTTGCGTGCGGAAGAGGGATGATTATATAGAACGTTGAGAGTTTTTGTTCTTGCAAGGTCGCGAAATTATTTTTGAAACAAAAAAAAAAAACGGAATATAAACCTTGAGATTCTGTTGGGAAAAGATTATTGAAGTTCTGCGATATTCTGGATTAAACAAGTTAAAGAGAACGAATTTCATGCTGCTCTATTTTGCACGTTACGTACAATAAAGCTTTTCATTAAACACGGACAGTGATAATGATTGAATTTATGTTTCGACCATTCGGCTGCATGCGATTGATTAATTTGGCGGAAAAAAAGAGGCGAGCGTGAAAACGAGCGAAAAAATAAATCATGTTTAACAATGCGCTCGCTGGATTTATTTTTTTTTCCTCCCAGCGCATATAAAAGTGTGTCAGGCACCGGGGCTAGATTTCTATTTTCGCTTTGTTATTTGCATATTTTCACACTGTGCCGTGCGAATTTATCAATATTATTAATTAAGAATGCCTGTGTATTTTTAAAAATTTCATTTGAAAAATATAAATAACAATGTTCAATATTAAATTTTCGGATGTAATGAAAATTCCAAAATAAAAATAGCGGAAAAAAATATTTTTTCATAAATTGGAATTCTTGGTCCTTGTTAAAACGAACGAAGGTTTTATATTTTTTTTTTACGTTATTGCCTAGTGATCATTTTTCAATACTGGAGCACGAGAAAAATCTATCTTTTATGAAAAATTATGAAATTCCGACTAATCTAAAAAAGCAATTTAGCGAGAAATTGAAAAACCAAATTTACTCCATCAAGACAACACAATAATGTTAACGGTCTGAGAAAGCGCAGACAAACGACAGGGCGATACACCTCAGCTCTCGAGAATCACGCTTGCGCGTTGCGCGAACACAGGGTAAAGAACAATACACAGGGACCATCGGGAGGCTGCAGCAACGCGCGAAGGGAAGGGGGTTCGAGCTTTCATATTTCATGAATATTTCAACGGCCGGCCCTGGCAATAAATGGCTCGCGCTCGCGCTTGGTATTATACTCCGCCGTCGACGAGAGAGACATAAAAGAGAGAGAGTGGAACTAAATCGACACGCGGAATGCTAATTAAGCGTCTTCATCGCCGCGCGTCGATTGATTTCGCCAATTTCTAAGTACTAATCAAAACTGACGCATGTGCATGTGCGAGCGACGACATAATCAAAAACCCGAGAGAAAGAAAGAAAAGTATGTAACCGTTGATTCGTTCGATCCGCCGTCGATACAGTGTTGTACATAGGACCGCCGTTATTCTAAAACCGCCCGACGCCACCGCCGCCGGCGCCTCCTCCTCCACTTCCTTAGCTTGCGAGGGCCGCTAATGGCCCGTGAACGGGCGTCAGCGTAATGACGCCGCGGCGACAAACCATGAAAGCGCCGCCACCTGTTACACCAACAGCAGCAGCAGCCGAAAAGTGTCGCGGTTTAGTTTCCGCTAAGACGAAGAAGAAGAAGGAGCCGACGAGAGAAAGACAGTGTAGCTTGTGTACGATATATCAATTTTTTCCGGAGTTCGACGTAGACGGAGGAGGATTATATTGATACGACATGTAGCGCGAGTATATATGTATGTGAGTGAGTATGTTTGTGGATGTAAGAGAGAGAGAGGGAGGGATAGATGGAAAGAGTGAGGGTTTGAGTGTGCTTGATTTTTAGTGCTGAAGTGTCTTCGAGGAGACGAACTGACGAGTGAGTGCGAGGGAGTGAGATAAGTGTGTGTAAGAGTGAGAGAGAAATAGGGAGAGTGTGAGGATGATATACGAAGCTTTGAGCTATGTACATGATGGCACATTCGAATAAAAACTAATGTCTATAAAATTTCAGTGTTGGCTTGTCTTTTTTGTGTAAGCTTTTACCTTATTTTGATCACTCTTATATTACTTTCATATGTATTTTTTCATAATTATATAAACTTTGAGTTTGATCTTTGTTATTTTTATTTTAAGTAGAATAACGTGGAAAGTAGTCGGACGGAGTTAAATTAAAAATAACGAGTTACTATTTTTGGATAGTATCAAATTTCGCAGTAGTGAGTATAATATTATGCAGTTTTTATTAAATTTATTCCCACTAACCACATCAAATTCATCATTTTTCAAAGATAGGAGAATGAACCTCTGAAATTCGACATTTTTATACCTGATCGATTATCATTTTTCATTAAATTAATAATTTATTAATATACTCGATCTCAGTTCCTATATAAAGGATATTCCATATTAGTTATTATCGTCTCCGTAATTCAATTACCCTTTTTAAATTCGTTTATACGATCCATCAATCAACCATCAACCGTTTTAAAGCAGAGTAATGAGGGATATTTAAATATTTACAGCATCGATCATCCAATGGCAAAGTAACCAGAAGGAGTCTCATTTTTCAAAATAATAATCGCGGTAATTAATTGCAAGATACGAAATCCCCCCACCAAAAGACATTATTATTTTTTGCTCCCTCCTTATCGCCTTTGTCCTTCTTTTTGTTCGATGTTTCATGGACCGCATAAATAATCATAAGCCCGGAGCAAGTCGGCGCACTGTTTTAGTACATGGAAGTTTCTGAAATACCGCTTTCTTCAGAATTTAAATTTTTAAGCAATCACTTAAAAGTTGGTCAGCCAGATTTCCAAGGTAAGTAGAAGTTCGGTAACTCGAGTTTCGCTATCATAACATTTTTATTGACACAAAAAGTTGTAAGAATGATTTCCATGGAAAACTTTATTAAAATACTTTAAATTGTTTCAAAAAATTAATGCTCTTCTTCTACTGCGTTTGTATTTCTTTTCTTCTTTAAAGGGTTTAACATGTAAAATGAGGGGAATGAGTTGTCCAAACAAAGCTATAAAGAATTGTTAAAATATGTAACGTTATCTGTTTGGATAAATAGAGTCGTATAATACACACAAATGTCATAAAAATAAATTATACAAAATCCATAAAATATAACTTCATTAGAGGAATTAAAAAAAATCATGAGATTCTTTGAACCAACGCCTTTATTTGAATAAAATAATATTATCAACTCCAAGAAAATAAAAAGTATTTTAAAATCCCACAGAACCTCCTCTCAAAAAAGAAACTTTTGCTCTTCTGCCAACCGGAAGCACAGGGACATTCGATCAGATGCGATCGCGCGGAAAGGGTTACGGTAAGTCAGCATCCGAGGGCGTCGTGAAGTAGACGACGCGACTACGACAGACGGTCCCCTTCAAACTTTCGTCCCCAACTAACTCGAGTCTTTCTCGCGTTTCTACCTCTCTTCAATCCACCCTCGAAAATCCATATAATGCGTTCGTTAACGAGTCATCGACGCCTAATCGCCGGTCCACTCGTACGCAATTAAAAGACTCGGAAACTTTTTCAATTCGAAGCGCCGCTAGTGTAATAGGGCTGCGACGAAACCTAACCTAATTAAAGTGTCTAGGCTATATACCGAACGAGTTAGAGGGTGAAAGAATCAAGCACAACTACCTACACAAAATGGCGATTCATCACGCGCGGGACAAACAAAGGGGGCGCGAGCGTCGCGATTAATCACGGAAAAGAGGAGGCTATAAACGCAAGTAAGGAGAGAGCGAGAGAAAAGACTATTAAGGAGCCCGCGAACTTTCGATCTCGCCAAGGAACGAGGAACAATGGCAAACGGCTGTATAGCCGACGCAACAATGCGCGCGCGTGTGTATATATATACATAGCACACCTGTGGGCTAATGCGAGCGAAAGAATGATGGCGCGGATTAAACGCGGCCCTGATGATGCCAAAAAGAGAGAAGAGATATATATTCGATTGCGTTTGTTGCGGAGACGTAAAGTAGCGCATAATTTATCGCGGTAGCAGAAAGACTGCGTCAATCATCCAAAGAGATGAATGATTAATCGGAGGAGATCTTATAAGTGCGACGAAAGGAAAAGTAACAAATGGCTTGTTTATCCTCGATCCTTCAACTTTCGCGTTGAATTTTTTAAAAGTGTCGCAAAAAACGAGACCGCCATAAATATCTCAGCTTCCCCCCTACGCGCGTGAGTATAAAAAAATATATTTACACCCACCTACAGCCTTAACAATAAACTTCATCCCCTATAAAAACCTTGGGTAATCTTAAGTCCCCGATAAAATGCATTTCCACGTAACTCGGCAACGGCGCGCGCACACCGCAAAAAACCGAAGGAACTAACAGCCCTGCAAAACTCGCCCGTAAATCAAGAACCACATCTTTAAACCCCATCGGACTGTATACTATACGCGCGTCATGCTTTATTCGCCCGCGCGCCCTTACGCGACGCAAGCCTTCAGAATACAAATAACGACCTCGCGCTTTGGGTTGATCCTCGCACCCGCAAAAGAACTTCGCGCAAAGCTCGAGCGTATAACTTTAAGTACTGGACAAGATCCTCCTGATAAATCCCACCGCGACGAAGAAAAGAACCGCACGCGTCGTGAAAAGCTCCCTCTCTCTCATATCTCGCTCTAAAACGGCGCAGAAAGTATTAAACGGTCAGAAACGCGCGATGCGTTATCTCACGGGCCGCGCACTGGCACATGCGGCGTGAGGAGGTAAAAGAAGCGACACAGGTGCCGCAGCTCCGGATAAACGGATAGATTGATACGCAGTAAACGCGCGCTCGCGACGGAATCTCAGATTACGGCCTTTTAACGGCGACCGTTAAGGCGCTGCCGGCGGCGGCGACGACGACGTCGTCGTGTATGCTCGTAATACCGCCACCGAAAGCCCATTATTTTTACAGCCTTCGGGCGAGATGCGCGCAGAAAGAGAGAGAGAACGGAGGGTATAATAGATTGTACGTACGCCGCGCGTTTTTGCATGCTGATGCGGGTGAGCAGCAACGTCGTCGCCGCCTTTTTCCTTAAAGGGGTAAAGGAGGAAATGCCGTAAGTGCCGTCGATTTAGCGGGGGGCTGCTTGCCGAGCGAGCTTGCCGAGGAATTTGTAGAGGGGGAAATGAGAGAGGTTCTAAAGTCGCTTGTTTAGGGGTTATACGAGCTGTGGCCTGATGCGGAAAATTTATTTCCTTTGTGGATAAATAGAAAGAAATCGGGGAGTGAGATAAAATTACTACGCCAAATATAGCATTTTGGTGTAAAAATGTAATATTTTTAGTTGATAATTAAATTGTTTGAAATTGGATAGTTATATATACTGTCTATTAAAATATTTTCGCACGAAAAAGTGGATTTAATAAAGCTTTTCATTTTGAAAGAATATTAAGGAATAAAGGAATTTATAATAATGTATAAAATTGGTTTATACGTATGTGTAATATAAGGGCTGATGGTCTGAAATTTTTCCCACACCACGTGAAATAATATCCGCTGTAATTCAATTTCACGTTAAATAAATTATTTCGTATGTATATTATATTCATGAAATTTAATTCTATAATGATAAAATTTTCTGAAAATCTCTCGCATTGCGCCACTTTATTTTGACTTTAACCTGTGAAAATATTTTACAATGGGTTTTCCGCGATTTTTACGTTATATTTAAAACACGGGATAATACTTTTAATTAATACAGTTGAATTCGTTTTAATTATTGTTATACCGTCGTTATTAATTTCACACATTCGCAATGAACTTTTTCGTACAATAAATAAAGTAGCATTTATACTGAAAAAATGTGCATTTATATGATTTATATCTTGATTTCTATGTATTATAAAAAAAAATACAGCTATACAACTAAAACAAATCATCGTAGCAATCTAACAGCCTACGGTTCATATACGTTACAGCCCTTCAACCCAAACCCCAAAAACAATCAAACAAGCCCGTAACAGTGAACCAACGAGTAACGGCTCTCGTTCACCCACCTCCCTAATCACGCTCGCGTACTTTTACGGCCCAATTAAATCAGACGCGCACGTCACTTTCCAGTCCCTCTCTCGGCCGCGCGATTATACTAAACGTCGCGTAGCCGTAAAATCGTCACAATATAACCCGAAAAGCACTCGCCGTCTCTCGCGCGCCCGGGTAATTCGAGTTATTGTTTGCGCGCGCGCGCGCGTCTTCATTGTCGCGCAGCGTGAGAATTATATATACGCGGGCGCCGAGAGAGAGAGAATCGAATTCACATGTCGCGTAGCGTGCGATGGCACTTCATTGCGCCCGCGGGCAAATCCGGCGTGTGTACTATAACTGTAGGTACGTATGTACGAGTGGATGGCATTGTTCGCGACGCGACGCGAGCCGAGAAAACGTGCGCGTCGCTTCTGGCGCGGCTGTTTCGATTAATCATGCAAATGCCGAGCGAGCGAGCGCGCGCTGTAATTGAATGCGCACAGGGCGCACTGTCGGACGGACGTCGCGTGTAATAAATGTATCGAGGATGTTGAAAAAAATTCATGGATATCTCTGCCGGATTGTGATCCGTTCGATGTGTGTGGGGGATGGGCGAGCTTAAATTCGTGAAAACGTTGAAATTTGCGAGTGCATTTTATCAGACTTGTAAGGCTTTAGATTACTGCCGTAATTTGGGCAGAGGTCTGTTTTAAAGTACTGCGCAATAACATATCGGGAGTGTTGTATATTTCGTGTCATTTGGAAGTTGTTTACCGGAAATTAATCGTTGATTATCACCCGCGTAAATATGATTTTAATCTATCATTGCGAACCAAACGAATAACTTTTCACTTTATTATTGGAGGAATACTCATATTTTATTTTCAAGTTCAACATGCATGATGTTAATCAATAACGTTTCTCAACTCGTATATATACCTTTGCCATCCAAATAATAACTTTTGCTTCGGGGAAACGATCAAAACTAGCGCACTAAAAATCGGTCTTTCAAAAAAATCGATAAAATCTCTCTCTCTCCCCTTATCTCATAACCTCGTTTTTCAAATAAACTCCCTGCAATCGACTTTTATAACTATAGCCGCTCCGCGCGCGCGATGCAATTTTACACGGCTGCGAATGTGCGCGCGTGCCTCCCTCATCGAATCGCTATTCTGATGAGAGCGTCATGTGTATGTATATATACGCGATCGATCGGTTATGCGCGTACGAGAAGAAGCGCGAGGAATTCTCTCCTATATATGTACATATATATATACTTCGGAAGGAGAGAAGAGAGTTCGATGATAATGGCATAAGAGCGCGGAGAACTGGCCGTTAGCGCGAGCGCTATAGGGGCTGTATCATTATTGACGTATTACGATAGGAGGATCTTTCGATATCCATATAGAGTCGTGGTGTACAGTCGTAATGTAAAAGTGGAGGGGGATTTTTGCATAGAATGACTGTGATTTGCGTATAGACGTATACGTGTACGTGTCTTGGGATAATTTGTACGTAAAGATCCATTTGGCAATTTCGATCATTTTTAGCTATACTGGGATTGAAGTTGTTTTTGCCTTATCAGTGTCAGTCGTTCTACTAAAATTATATATCATTTGGGCACATGAACTTTTAAAAGTTGCCTTCAGTACGAATCACGCGTAAGGGCTTTATAAAGTAGTTACGGTTTTCAACAGTTGTAATTAAAGTATAACAACAGCGTGTCACGCTAACTTGATGTTTATTTAAAGCCGTTTACTTTAATAATTAGTTTAATATTAAAGTATATATCTTTATTAAGCATAAAGTGAGAACAGTTAATTATTCAAATAAAGGAAACCTTTAATTATGTGATTATATGATACAAATATACACTGCTAGAAACCTTCCATACATATAGATATAATGTATTTACGTTTCCAAATGTACACGTTGCATATCTATATACATATATATGGAAGCTTTTTCTTTATTTATTAAGATATGGAAGTTTCCTGACAGTGTAATGTAATCAAATATACCAACTGACTAAATCAATATAAAACTCAAATTTATGAACCAAATAAACAAAACATTATACATACGTTCACTTTTCAAACATCTCCGCAGCGCCGTCACGGCAAACAATCTTATTGCGCTTAGACGCAGCGTCGCGTTTTGAATACAACCGACGTTCTAAGACATCTCCCAGCGCGCCCTACCTATCTTTAAACCGCCATAACCATCAAATTCCCAGACACGCGCTCGCACGAATTTTTATCTCCCTCGGCGCATACCAGATTCTCTCCCTCCCGCACACACACAATGTTTTAACGCCGCACGTGTCGCGTTCGACGTGTAATGCAAAGATCCGTCACTGTCACTCTCTTTCCCTCTCCGGCCTTCCAATCTCATTCTGCGGCTGCGGCGGCGGCCGTGCGTTTTTTCATATCCGTGCGTCCGCGCGCGCGTGTTTACCTTTTGAAGCGGGTGTTTTGAAAAAAGGAGAAGACTGTGGCGCTGAAGCGCAAGCAAGCGCGGAATATAAATACGCTGTAATTGGCAATTAAAAGTTATGGCCGGCGCGCGCGATTTTTATCCGTCGTGTCGTTACAAACGGTATATTGCTTCCGCAGTGGTGACGCCGCCGGTGGTGACGGTAACGAAATTTCTTTTTTTTTCTTCTTTTTTTTAAGTGGAAGGGAGCGAGAGGAGGAATCGAATTACGGAGGGCAGAGGAGAGGAACTCGCGTAATTTCCCGTGAATTTAGCGAAGACAGTGAAGCTTAATAATTAGAAAAGTTTTTGCGCCGCCGCCGCCACCCAACGCCGGGCTCCGCGGGCGCGTGACGGATGTTCGAACTTATTTGGAATACCGACCGGCCGACTGGCCGGCCAACCGGCGAGTCGCGTCCCGATAATTAAATACTTTTTATCGGGAATTATGGTAGTCGCGTAGACGGGACGCGTGCACACATTTACGGTAATTGCTTAGCTCAGATTATTTTTGATTGCCGGGTAAATTATTTGGAATGGAAAAAGCCGGCTATTATAATTTTTTATTCTCACGAGGTATTCTTTTTCTATACGAGAACTGTGGGAATTCAAAAACATGCACGACGACGTCTCCATCATGCAGAATCGGAAAAAAAGCACGCGTGACAGAACTGAGACAACCCCGAATGAAATTTTCATCGACCGCCGAAAAATCCATAACCGCCACTCTCACGTTCCTCCTCCTCCTCCTCCATCCCGTCGCTCATACGAATTCCGGCGCGATGCAATATCTCCCCGATATTTATTGCCCCGTCATTGAATTACTACTCCGGGCGTTGCATACGATTACCATTAATCCGCTCTTTTTTTCCCTCCACATCCACCGAATCGGAACACGTGCGCGCACGTACGTACGTGCCTATTCCCGATAAGACAGGTCGCAAGGAGGCGCGCGATTAGATGCCTGCAGCGAGATAACGCCGCCGCCTTTCTTTCCCTCCGATTTCCATTTCCACGGGAATATGCGCGCGGTCGTATCGCCGTTCCCCATCTGCTGTCGTCGGTCTGCAGTATTGTATTGTAGGAGCTAGGTGGGTTCTTTTTATCTTTATTTTTCGGAATTGCAAGAGCTGACGCCTTATTTGAGAGCGTGGGAGTATAATGGGGATATGGCAGGCTCAGAGACGGCTGGATTTGTCGGATTAATCCGTTCGATTTCATACGAGCGTTTTGGCGTTTTGGGGGTTTGAGAGGCGGTGGAGGTTGTTTTCATTGGTATAGGAGATGATGTACTTTTTGACGATGATAAAAATGGCGAGTGATCGGGCGGAATAAGAAATTAGTGCATACTGTATGAGTAAAGGTTGCGAAATGTATGTTATACGAGTCTAAATGTTTGAATTAGAAGATTAGGTTGAAATATGTATATTGTCAGTATGAAATTCTAAGATATAATCTATTTTGCAAATTCGTGCTGAGCATAACAAGTTAATCTGCTATCTGATGTGTACTTTTTCAGCAAAACTTTAGGAAAGGTAAACACAAGTTAAGCCGTGTGTATAGGAAACTTTGATATTATACTGATAAGCTACTTAATATAACACTAGATATATTTTAAAGAGTTAGATAATAATTGATGAAGATATAAAAATTTTAAAAATAAGGAAGCTGGTTTATATTATGCACTTACAATTAGTTGTAGTTGACTAATATGTATTTGTTAATAATTTTACTAGGAAATAAGGAAGATTGAGAATAGTAAGACCCTCATTAGTGTAGCGATTAGTGTTTGCACAATTGGTCATTACGGATTCAATTGGATTAATGATCCTAGTATATTAGGGATGTAAATTTTGACTTCTCAGAACATTAGATTTTATTTTAAGTGTCGATCTTTGCGGTTGCAAATAATAATTATTAACAAAAAATATTACTATTAATTTTAATAGACTGTAATTTGTTGTTTATTGTTTGTAGATTAAATAGTACTTGGATATCTGTATTGGTAGAAGACACATATATAAAGATTATAATTTTTCATTATCAGAGTAAAAGATGATGTCTATAACGTTTGCAACCAGAACACTTACTCATCCGTCTTGTATCTTGACGAAAGGACAGCCCTGTGCTATTAAACACCGGCGAAAGATAAAAGCAACGCTGACGGGTTATCGTCAGGCTTATGAACCGTTACGAAGACATAGGAGGCACCTGCTGTTGCTGTTGTTGCGATGGTAATTCGCTTCTGCGCACGTCGAACGCGAATTAATATTCCGACTTATTGTGGGATTAGCGCGTGTTCAGGGGCCTTCTTTTCTTTCGCTCCTGATTTATAGAGGAGTGTCCTAACAAATGCGTGGAAAATCTGGCCCAGATACGCATACACAACAACATCCACACCAATCTTAAAAAAATAGTGTATTGAGATTTCAAATATCAGATATAACATTTCTAACAGATCTTCTGGAAAACTTATTTTTACTATCGCTCTATTTTGCTCTATGAAAAAGCAAAAAAACTAACAATCATATACCTATTTATACGCAAGTCTATACTTGAACAACATTTGTAACCGTCTTCCAAAAAAAAAGAAGAAATAAACATTTTCGCCTAGGACTGCGGGCCGCATTATTTCATCTCGCTTCCTCCCTGACCTATAAACACGGCCCCCTAATTCACGCGGATCCACGCCGATTTCTCATCCCCTCCGCGCAACACCCACCCATGCATCAAGCCCTCCTGCCTGCCTGGCTGCCCTGTTGCCAGCGCGCATACCCCCACACCAAGCCGTGAAATAAATTCCCTTCTAAAAATCACACGCCTAGGCACTTTTTCACCGGGCGGAATCATCATCGAGAAAAAACTCTCGCTCTCTCTCTCTCTCTCTTCCCGAGTCGCGCCGACCAAGAGAATAAAAAAAAAAGAAAAGGAAAAAACAAACGCTGCACTATCGGACGGCGGTCAGTGTCTTACTTTTATTTTACGGCTGCTTCCGACCACACGCGCCCGCACATTCGGTCTGTATCTCTCGTTCTTTCCGGCCGGCGTGTGTAGGTGGGAAGAGGGGGAGAGAGAGAAAGCCCCGCCGGCAGCCGATAAATTTCCAACAAACTGCGAAAAGAAAACAGCGCCTGCGGCCCGAAGATACCGGCGAAGAAGTGAGAGGAAGAGAGGGAGTGAGCTTTACTTACTCGTTCGCTCGCTGTGTAGCGGTATAGTGCGCTGCTGCATGTAAGATTCAAATGGCCTTGAGCGCGCGCCCGCGCGTATAGCATTAATTGCGCGCCGACGCGTAGCTCCAATGAATAATGTGCGGTGCGGGTACCGAGCGCGAGATGTGGCTTGTAGTACTACTCTGCGGGCCGAAGTTGCCCCTTTTTTTCAAGGAGAGATAGGGGATGACAGGTTTCTTTTTTGGGGAATGAGAGAGGTTCAGAGGTATGGAGGGTATGAAATATAAAATGGTGTGAGTTGAAATGTTTTGAGAGCTTGGTACGGGACGTTCATTAAAAGACATAAGGTACTTTTGGTTTTTTAAGTAATTTATTATATAATGGTTCTGCGGTCAAATTTGTTATTATTATGGTAACAATTGAAAAGAAAATCTTTATCAAATTATATAAGTAATGTAAGCGATGCACTCACAATTTTAGTATAAATAATGGTGCTTTTGAACAATGTCATCACACGTAATAACGCTGAACATTCTCTTTTAAGATAAAACGAAAAATCGTTCAAAACATCGACAACGGAATAACAATTGACAAATTAAATTGACATGACATTTTTCGGTAGAATTATTAGTAACCGGAAGGTAAAATAAAACGTTCAGCTCCATCATATATACAACCCACGAAATCTCACGAACGAACCGATGGAAATCCATTATCGAATCATGCGGGTAAATAATTGCTGACGACACACTCGCGTCCGCATCATGGATTTTAAGTAAATACACACGTCGCGTCGCGCCCTGAATATTACAGAATTTCCTCCGACGACCGACAATTCGTTTATGTTGCGACCGTCGCCGTCGTCGCGATCCTCCCACACCTACACACACAATTTGCCATCAGAGCAAATTAAATTCGCGCGAGGGATCCTTTGAACGTGCCATCGCGCGGGGGGTGAAAAAAGGAGCGCGGATGTCGATATTCCCGATGAATTAGAGCCATTACTGAAGGCGAACGCCCGCAGCGCGGCCATCAGTCGCCGGACGGAAATTATCAATTCGGTAAATGGTTTCTGCAACGTACGTGTATGAGCGTTTTTCCCCGTCGTCATCGGTCGGTTTACAAATTTCGCCGAATCATTCATATCCGCTCGGCTATGCGCCATCTAGTATAACCATACACACGCGTGTGTATGCACGCGAGGGAACGTATGTATGGGCAAGCGTATAGGTGATATTAATGTCCTCCAGGGGAGCGGCGCGAATGTGCTCCTTGGGACGAGTACATTACGCATTAAAGTTTATCGCGCTAAATGCAGCGCGCGCAGCGCTGTGTATGTGTGTATCGACGAGTTCGACGCGGAGGTGTTTTATGGGAATTAGAGAGGCCGAGACAGCCCGGAAAATTTATCGCTCGCCGCGACTGAGTAATGGGTAGCTGATTTTTTTTTCTCTCTCTCTCTCTCCCGGCCAACGAACGAGTTGCTCCTCCTGCTGCTGCTGTTGTTGTTGTTGTTGTTGTTTGTAGTTGGTTAGCATTGAGATTGTTCGGAGAAAAGTTGGCGAGCAGCTTCAGGGTGTGTGTTGACGAGGAAATCATGAATATCGCTGAAAATACATAATTTTAGGCGGATGGGGTGTTGGTGTCTGTGTACCGGGAAGTGGAAAACAGAGCAGGTAAACTCCGCTAGAAAAAACGAACGATCTTCGGCGAAGTTCATTAATATTTAACGTGTTTCGAGAGTATACTGCTATACAAAGCAATTAATGTATTTTAATGAGAGTGGGAGATAAAGATTTTTCAGGTATTCAAAGCTATAACGAACGTACCGTAATGGAGGTTCGATTATATTTCAAGCGGAGAAAATAACGAAAATCGCGTACTATTGAGTGGAGAAATAACAATATTCATTTAATTAGCGTACATAATATTTGTAATATTGATAATAATTGATAATATATTTTAATGATGGTTATTAAATTTTCAAAAGCGCTTTAAAAATATATATGATCGCTATAATCATGTAGATTCGTTATAATGAAAATGACCTGAAAAACGTCAGACTCAAAAGTGACAGTTTCGCAGTATGCTACTCGTTATTTTGATTCCAGCTATTTTATCGATTTTTTAATTGGAGCTTCGCAGACACGTGAAATGAACTAATTAAGTTGCAAGTAAGTTCATTCATTATTTCCCCGTCAAACCGCGTAACAGATTCATGGCAGCACGGTGAATAATTTATACGAATTGATTAACCATTTGAATTCTGTCTCAAAAGTTATCATTAATGCCAGATAAAAAAATCATGATTGCTTCTCATGTTTATATTCATTGCGTTTTTTTATTCATAGTGTCATTATTCCGACGGGATTCGGTAGTATATTTTGCATATATATTCTATAAAAAATTTCTGATATTATTTTTTGATAACACGCCAATATCACCGGTATCACTCCAATGTCACTGATATTAACATTTAATAATTTCCAATCTCGAATATCTTCCATTTCAGTTTTATAAGTAAAACTAAAATTGATAACTAGATACATGTTATTGTTTTGTTTTTTCGACATATGCATCGGATTGAATAGATTTTTATTTCACATTCCATGAACCGAAATGCTACATTTTCTCTGAAACTAACAAAAAACCATTAATTCTCCGACCATCCGTCTGTCAATCAGAAGTTGATCAATATTTTTTATTGATATCAATGTGACAACCTATCGCGAAAAAAATCCCTGCAAAATAAATCCAGAAAGTACCTAGGTATAAAATATTTTTGTTATCCTTTCGGAAACCCCACCGCACTCTCATCTAAATCAGCGAACAATGCCCATTATCAAGCCAGTAGTCCTAATCCCCCGTTCTCCATTACCCCATTATCATCTTCATACCGGCGCCCGAGCTGCACTCATTGAAAATTAGCGAAGCGCAGCACACCACTCGGCCCCACCAACTTCTTTACGAGCCAAAAATGACCAGCGCTCACGCACACGTGAAATTCCAAATCCTCTCCGTTCACTTGCGCGCTCCAAAGTTGAAAAGTGACCCCGAGAGACTCTCTCTCTCTACCTCTTCGCTTTATATACACACACGCCGGCCGAGATTATCCTCGCGCACACACATGCGCGTGCTAGTGGTAAATAAAACTGGCTTGATTCGACGCGCAAGAATGTCACCGATGAAATTTCCCTCTCACATACATATATGTATATACATACGTGTACACGCGCGTGACTTTATACATATTTATGAATATTTTGCCACGCCGCGCAGAGAGTCTCTATTCCCCCGGCGGCGGCGGCGCGTTATTACGAGAGAGAGCTCGCGACGCGCTGAATAATTCGGTTAACCGCTATTGACAAACCATATGAGCGAGAAACAGCGATATGGCATATTATTCGCTCCTCGCACCGGCGTACACGCGTAATTCGGTTTATCCGCGCGCTCGCTCGTCGAGTCCGATGCGCGTATACATATAGCACCCGACGGCCCGGGAATTAGTCGCACTGGCGTGGGCTTTTTTTCTTTCTCTTTTTTTTTTAAGCGAGCTTTTTCGAGAGCGCGCCTGTACTGTGGAATGGAATTTCTTTGATGTGGAACGAGTAGAGAGAGGAATGTGGATGAGGATGTTTTATTGTCGCTGGGTGACACATTAGATGTGGAGTGGAGCTTGTGGGTGTATAATTTTGATTGGGAATCGTGGGGTATGTGCGGTTTGTTTGGCAGATTAATGGGTGGATCATTAGAAAATATATTTGAAAGAGTTTTATTTTAAAAAATGGCAATATATTATTTTCGTATGTAATATAAAAATAAATTATCAATGATTGAAACCATTAATATGTATGATAATAAAAGATATTATTATAAATGACCATCACTTTTGTTAAGTTACGTAAATTTCAAACCAATGTTGACGGACCATTAGCATAAAATATACATTAACGAGATGCTTTTTGAAATCGTCACTTTTACGCATATACGCGTTCATTTCACTAGCACCACACCTGTCCAGCTCTTGACAATGACAGCGATAAACGTGCGCATGCGTCCTTCCCAGTATGATTCGCTCAACGCTCGCATTAAGTAATTTACGGAAAGAAATATTTAATTCGTCCGCGCCGGGTGTAAGCGAATTATCCGGAAGGGACGGCGCGCAGGGCCATCATAATTGAACCGTAATTGCTTTAACCCCGCCGCCTAACGACGTTTTAATGTTTCAAAATTCATTTTATTTCCGGCACGATGTAACGACGTTAGCGCATTTTGTAAAATATTTGAATAAACGTGCGTGCGCGCCTTGCCGCGTTTTGACAAATGGCGTTTACACATTTATGCACGCTGCATTAACAACGACACGAGAAAGCACGAGAAAAAAAAACGTATAAAATTGCTAAATCAGTGTGGCCGCGCACGCGTGTGCATTAAACATTAAAAACGCACACGCCATCAGGCGTTTCGTCAGCACACGATAAAACAATTTCGCGCGAGCGCGTTTAATTCAATGGTCTATTAACGCGCTTGCGCGCGCGCTCAGGCCGATAAGTCGCGGCGGCCCTTGCACTTTATATTCGCGCAAACGTTACGTCAGCGCTTTCTTTGTCGGTAGCCGCCGAGAGTAAAAATGCAGCCACAATGAGGCAGAAGAGGTCGATAAAAAACGTCCGACCGACCTGGGCTGCTGCTGCCGCTGCTACTATACGCGTCCCTAATGAAAATTTAAATACCCTTCCGGCACGAAAATTTCAGTCACGCTCGGATGAAAGTTTAAAGGCGCGTACATACGCGGTGGAATTCACTTTACCTCACCCCACGTGTGTATGTGCGCGGCTCGTATTAGCGAAAGAATTCTCTCTGGAGAAGTCGTCGTGCGGTATACCTATATACGCGCGGAGGACAGTATACGTAGGTATATATACACACTACGCGGGAGGCCGAATCGAGAAGAGAGAGAAAAAAGAAGAGAGAGAGAGAGAAACACGTGGAAATTGCTCGTCCTTAATGAAAATTTAACGCGGCCCTTCCGACGGCCGGCCGAAATTTTCGGGAGCCAACACACTGTCTCCTTACACCGCGCGCTATGCTCACGCACACGTATACAGATATAATACACACACACACAGAGACATGAGAAAAAGAGGGACGCGAGTATTATGCGGGGTGTCGCGCGCGTGTGCGAAAATAATTAGAAAAAAAGCGCCGGCAATTTACCGCGAGCGCTAGAACGCATTAGAGCCGGAGGTAGGGTTGGTTGGTTAACCCTCTATCTCGTGAATTCTGTCGCGAGCGTGCTTTGTCCCTTGCTCTTTTCGTTCTTCCGCTCCCTCTCTCTCTCTCTCGGTTTTCGGGGAGGATGCGTTTTACGTGGTTCGCTTTGAATGTGTCTGGTATGGGGAAGGGAAAAATTCGCGTGACGCGCGGTTGCGAACGGTATAGAGCTCGCGAAATTGGTTTTACGGGCAAGTATGAATGTTTGAAGTGGAAGAGGGTCGAGAGAGAGAAAGGGATAGAGTGGTCTGAAGCAAAATGTGTATTGTTTATGAAGGTGTTTCGGGGGGTACTTTGAGAACGGTGGAGTGTTTTATTTGGTAGCTAAAGTGTTTCATTATAAATATTGTCGGAGTGGAAGAAAATTTCGGAGGTTTTTAGGCGGTGTAAGTTTAATTATTTTTAAAGTGTTAAAATTTGTGCTGTCATTTGGAGATTAAAAAACTATAAAATTATAAATGAAAAACTGTCCGAATCTAAATGATGTAAAAAACAGTGACGATTCAAAATCAACGTCTACCCAAACTCAGGTTATACTACTTCCATCTATTATTAAAGGGACTTTCAATCAACCATTTTTATATAACTTTTCCACGTGGAACTCTGACAATTTTTGTTCTAATATCATTCATTCGCTATGAATAACAGGACAGTTTTTACATGTTTCGTACTTTTAAAATTGACTAATCTCCTACTGTATTCAAGGTCACAAATGATTCTCCAGCACCACTATACCTTCCCTTACTATCCAACCATCGCAAACCTCCCTCACGACTGCTCCATATACCCAACCCTTTCTCTCCACAATCAAAAAGCGAGGAGAGTGCACGCTGCAGCCTGCACGTCGTGCCGTACAAATTTCTCCCCTATACCGCGCGTGTAAAGCCCGGCCGAGCCAACGAAAAAGGCCAAGAGACCGCGGCGTAACTCTTTATCCAATTCCCCGGGCGCTGTAGTGCGCCACCGCCGCCCTTTCAACGACGCGCACGTGCGCAACGTCCTCTATCGCTTGTCAGAGCTACCGGCCCACCCGTAAACCGCGACATTATGCGCCGCGTCGCGCGGAGATAAAAACTAAATAAAAACAAATTGCGAAAGGACAGAGATGGGTGGGCGTGTGATGGGGATAGCGGGAGGAAAGGCGAGTCGTCTTTTATTTCGCTCGCTTTACTAACTAAGCGCCGCGCGCCCGTAATTTCGCGCTGCATGGCTGGACGTGCCGTTCTGTGTATGCGAGAGGAGAGGAGGATTTCGATGGGAGAGAGGGAAAGAGAGCGTAAAGTAATGTGGATTTATTTGGGACACTGGCGCGGTGGTGGACGATGGAGGTTTCTTTATGGGTGGGTGCTTGTCGGTCGGTCTCCGCTTCGTTTTGGTGGATTGTTTGATGGGGGATTCTTTAGTGTAGGTTGGCTCTCTTTTTTGGAGGATTTTTTTGTTGGCTCTAAATTATTCGTATGTTGGTCGTTTAAAAGAGAGAAACCTGCAATTTATGTAATCTTTACTGCGTAACATTTTTCATGTCTCTTTCGTCGTAAATTTAATAACAAAATTTTAATTGAATATTGTTCTGTTATACCTTGATCTATTAAAAATACAGTACAACGACACGTATTCATCTCACGAACGTATATAAATTCCTTATACCACTGATCAACCCAACCGAGATACGCAACCTTTTGCATCCCTCCTCATTACCATACAATCTCAATACTCGATCACCCCTCTAATGCACAAAAACCATCGCCTATATACACCTGCGCTCGTTAACCTCCCCCAACAGCTGAACAAAAATCCCGTCACGCTCTGCAGTCTTCTGTAAAAACTAGATGATCTCCAACCTGCTCATTCTGAGAAAAGTAATTGCCGTCGTGGTGTGGCAGTAGTAGTATAGGTAAGTAAGAATTCGAAACCGCGCGACACGGGGGGAAGGAGGAGGAGGAACAATCCCGAGATTGCCGTCGGGAGGAAGAAGCTTTACGAGGCCGAGTTCGTTAGCGATCCCCGCCTCGAATTGCATTGCCCGGGTGCCGCGCGCGCCGAAGCCTGAAAGCGCAATGAGCTAAACGCGATCACTTTGCTAGCTGCTGCTGGGCTTCTTCTTCGTCCTCTTCTACTCTTCGCCGTGTCTTTTTTAGCGGCACTGTGGCGAGCAATGAGCCGACGACAATTTCTACGCGCAGAGGCCCTAATGGAAGGGGAGCTGAGCGTCCTTTCTGTATAGGAGGTCGGCTGCGGGAGCGAAATTTTCCGGCTTTTGTTCTCTCTGGGTTTTGGTGCCGACGAAAATCGCCGTCTCTTTCGGGGTCACAGGGATTTTTCCAGGATTTCGCGGGAGGTGAGATAGAGAGATAAGGTCTTTCTTGGTTGGTTATGGTGTGGCCGTTGCGCGCTGACCCACTTCGGGCGAAGAATAGTTCGTTTTCGTGGGGGCCCCGCGAACAATTGTTCAATGAATATGTGAAAGGAGATGGGGGAGTTATTGTGAAGAGAATTTGGAAAATCAGAGGTAATGAATCGTTAGTAGGGGGAAGGTGAGAGGAGGATGTCAAGATTTTACCGGGCGTTGAAAAAATGTCGATTCTGAAGGTTAGAGCAGATTTGTAACCTTTTTAAAGTCACACAATGGTAAGATTATGTCGTGCAGATTCTTAATTTCTACGAACGAGAGATAAAGCTTAACCGCGGATAAAATGAACGTTATTTTTATGGAAAAAAATAATATTTAATACGTTTAACATACTGTAAGAGCATATATTATGAAAGTACTGTAATGAGTTATATATATTTTTTTAGAGCTTCATCTTTTGATTAGATTAGGTATATTGTAA
Source organism: Torymus auratus (assembly GCA_900474315.1). Classification (NCBI taxonomy): domain Eukaryota; kingdom Metazoa; phylum Arthropoda; class Insecta; order Hymenoptera; family Torymidae; genus Torymus; species Torymus auratus. The sequence goes on from UXGD01000966.1 coordinate 41,898, forward strand.
AACGAAAAATTTCTCATTTTCTTCGCTAACAGGTTCTTCTCTCCTTTGAAATTTATTCACAATGCTTATAACATTATATCAAAATTCGTGGTCAAAACTTTTGTTCCAGGCACACCTTCCAGACGCGTTATTTCCTCTTTCTTATAACACAAGTTATACAAGAAAAATTGTGTACGGTTAAAAATGCCTTTGAAAAAATTTTGAATCTCTAAAAAAATGAAATAAGAAGGAAAAATGCATTTGGCAATGGTGCTTTAAATAAAATTTTGACCAGTTTCGACAAAATTCTATGAATTGTTTCATACTCTCTAAAGTTGAATTAGTGAAAAATCCACTATATATTAGTTAAAATTGCTCCACCGTAGAATTAGTCAATTT
>UXGD01000967.1:0-42246 GCA_900474315.1 Torymus auratus
ACGTTTTATAATGAAAAACTAACGACTTCGGTGTCTGATAAGAGACGTACAAAAGACTCTTGAAAAATCGTTCGAGATACAATATTTGGCTCTTAATGGCACTTTTTTCACTTACCTGTACTAAAAAAAAATGAAAATAAATTTTTCTTCAAGACTCCTTGATTACTATTATCAATCCAAATACTCCTCTGCACCTCGATAATAATAATCATTCGAGCCAACATCATCGACCCACATAAAAAAAAATTCTTCAAAACCATCTTTACCCACGCGTAAAACAGAATCTCGTCCATTTCACAGCAGCGATTCTTCGTTACTTCCCGCACGAGCGCGTAAACATCCCTCGCTTTTGCGCGCACGCGGGAACCGCGCTTATCTCTCCGCGCGCGGCGTAAATCTATTTCTCTCTCTTTCTCTATTTCTCGAAGGAGAGCCGCTTATCCGCCAATAAGGATACGACGCGGGAGAGAGAGAGAAAAACAGGTCCGCCGCGGGCTAATGCGAAATCCATATATCGTCGCGTAGTATAAAGAAGCGGAGAAAAATGCGCAGTGGATTGTGTACGTAGACGAAGGTGGTGATCCTGTATGGGGATGCGAGATTTAAGACGAGTTTTTTCGCTGTTTGAAAAGAAATGTGATTAGCCTGTGTTTGAGGAAAGCTATAGTGTAGGGTATAAGAATATTGAATTTGGTGATATTCGGCTATCTGTGAATTGAGAATTTTTTAAAAATAAAATAAAATAAATGTTTGTTTTTGACATGACGACTGTATGGGATGTAATCATTTCCATTTTTGTAATTAAAAGCTTCATACAAATAACTGTCAAAAAAATATCACAGATACAGTGCAAAAACATAGCCAGATTGGTCTGTTTCAAATAACCAAAACCAAAAAATAATTAAAATTCTATTGATATACGTCAAAAAACTGCGAATCTTCGAAACATAAAAAACATATGAATGTCAATCCCGCAGATAACAATTCTAATTAAAAATAAAGTCGAAAACATAGCTATCTAGGATATGATGAACCTTTTTTAGTGTGCACCATGAACGGACGTTGCTAATTACTCTGGGATACTGATTGATAGCTGGCTTACCAACGAAATACTTTTTACCATGACGGGTTAATTGATACTTTCTCCCTTACCAAAACCTGTCTATGCTATAACAGAATATACTTTATACAAACTATATATAATAAACTATCATCCAACAAATTCATCCTGCTGTTTGAAAACTACGATATTCTATCTGTATTAAAAGATTGACACATAAAAAAAACTACACATCATACCCTCACAAAAAAATCCAATCCTCATTAAGTAACCTCCACTTACTGTGTCCTCGCAGAGATTCGCCGTGAGATCAACACTGCGCGAGCGAAGGTATCGGACGAGGCGCGGAGCATCGAGGCCAGTGGTACCGACCTGTCGAACCAGCTGGACACGGCGCGCCGCATCGTCGGCCAGGTCCAGCCCTACGTGCACACATTCGAGTACTCCAGGTGGTTCGTCGGCTTTGGTAATGGCTCGTCAGTCTTTAGTGTTGTAAGAGAGGTTGAGAAAGGGTTGGAAGAATGGATGATGATGGTGTATCATGTGTATGTAAAGATATGTGTGTAAGAGTTTACGGCAACGATAGGAGAACATTTAGGTATTGTGTTTTGTAAGTTTATTTTGCTGGTGTTGTTTGTTTCTATAGAAGTTACAATCGGTAAAGAATTTTAACTGTTTTTGTGATATTAATATGCTTTATTATTGGCTATACTATATAATATAATAATGAACGAGCTGGTATAGTATCGCAATATATCAATGAAACGAGGTGTAGAGTCTCTATAAACGAAACATAACGCAGTGATTCGCAGATAAACTTAACGATTCAATAATGTGCACTGGTCCTTCATTTACAGCTCAATACGATGCAAGCTATATAGCTGAGCTATAAAATGAGCATTTAATTGTGTAAACTACATCAAGTCATAAATTTCATCCGGGCTCTAATTTTTGCCACGAAGCTCATTATATTGACTATTATCGTTACATTATAGTTTTCTATTTTAATTCACTTACAATATATTTATTATAAATAATAGACATATTATCGTGAAAACTGTAAATTTGTGTTCTATAATTTAGCGTGAAAATAACATGGGTTTTACAACGTACTGTGTAGCATACTCCAAACAGTAATTTATACCTATATGCAAATGCCTTTTCATTTCCCTTCACAAAATCTCTATTAATTATCCATCAAAAAGGAAAACCAAACTCGCACCCACAACAGATCAAAAGCACACTTTAAAAAAACCTCTACACTCCCTCGATTCCATCACACCTTTATCACCAATACCCATAAACAAAAAAACATTCTCTCACACACACTTTTTCTCTTCTTCACAGGCACGGCAATGTGTGTGCTGTTCGTCTGGTTGCTGTTGTTCGGCGCGCTGTGCTGTCGCTGCGGTGCCTCCGAAGGCAGAGTGCGACCGACTCTGCTTTGGTAGGTTGTATAATGCTTACACGCTCGCACGCGCGAGGGATGATCGATGCATGCACTATGTCTGCCGGGAATTAATTCGTTTCGCAGGTTTCGCGAGGGTGAATTCAACGGGAAGTATATAGTTTATTTGCTCGTACCGAGGTTTCGTGAAGTATGGTGTGCTTGAACTTTTAAGATTATGGAATTTTGAGTGTGGTTGTTTGATTAGCATAGAAAATTAATGGGAATTTATAAAGTGCTTTGATATTCATTTGATTTTTCGTCAAAGATCATGAAAAAATTTTGATAAGGTTTCAGGTTGCTATAGAAACATACAGCCGTAGAAGAATTCCAATAGTCAAAGGGTTATTTTAGTCTAGGGACTTTAATCGCAACAAATGACTGCGCGTGGGCCTTTGGTGTTTTTACTATTTTGTTACGCAATCATCATTGGATTTCTTTCATTACTTCGTGGTTCAAACAAATCAATGAATTCTGAGGATTTTTTTTAGAAAGACTTTTTTTTGGAAAGACTCTTTTGTTGGAGAAAATATTTTTTTAATAACTTCTCTGTATTCAAACAATTGTGGGAGTGTATTGGTTTCTGAATTCAATCAAAAATTTTGGAAAATTTTTGAATTCCAGAGTTTGAATTTCCCTTGTTTAATATTACTTCGGTAGAAAAATACACGCGTATAACTTCGCAAACAATGAATGTAAACTTAGTCCAATCAACAGCACTCCCATTTTGTTAATTTACAATCAAAAAAATACATTTTCAAGAAAAATACAATACATATCGTTCTCAAAAATCAGTAAAAATGTAAAAACGTAAAAATTCCAGAAAGTGAACAATTATTGACGAAAAATCAGATACCCCGTAGCACTTCATAAACAACTATATACAAAATGCCGATGTAACTCACGGTAGATTAGAAATTCCGCTTAATCAAATGAATGACATAATTACTATTCGGCGAGCAGGCGAACTTTTCGAATCTAAAGTTGCTCCGCCCCGAGGATGAATAAAACATCCCGGCCCCGCGAGCACGCCCGTCAGAGTTGAAATTAGGAGTTTCGATCATTGTTTGAAAAACGTCCGTTCGAAATTTTGAATCGACTCCAACTACTTAGAAATACGATTATCGCACGTTTGAAACGTATCCAAAAGTTTGTCGTGACCGCGAAGCGCACGTGGACACGTGGCATTTATAATATACAATGGACCACGCACGCGCATTTTCACTCGAGCAACGGATTGACGGAAATGCACATGGAATCGAATGAATCTTGAGCTTTGACTTTGTTTTGTTGGTGTATAGAGAGTTATGAAAATATGAGCGATTTATTACCCAATATTTTATTTATACATTGTTTATCTTACAGTATCTATTAATAATAAACTTAAACCTTCTTTCAAAAAGAGGGCGAACCTTAGATTTCTCCCTTATCATCAGAAAGATTCAAATTTTCAGGTTCGTGTTCTTTAGCTGCATAATTTCGATGGTACTGTGGGTCGTACTGATAGCGGCTTTGACGGTTGCGTCTCACGCGGAAATGCTTCTGTGTCGGCCACTGGACGATCCCGAGTATAGGACTGTCGAGGCCGTTTTAGAGACGAGAGTGTTTCTCGGCAGGAGACTTAGCGTCCCGCTGAAGGACCTTTTTGAGTAAGTACGAATTTCAAAGTAAAGTAATTATCGATGAAAAATCTTTTACCAGATTTATTTCTGTAAATAAAACTTCGTTCGCTGAAAACTTTTTAGAATACCTTTCAAAATATATAAAACGACATATCAAAATGTATCTTGATTGGAAAAAATTCATACTGGTTTTCCGAATTTCGCTCTCAAAATTCGTACACATACATTTTTTAATAACTCTTCACAGTATAAAATACGAGTACCTTTTTCAATATAACACGTACCACGAGATTCCATTTTTTCTTCTCTCTCCATCATAAAAAGTTCATATAACCCATACGCGTCTAATAATAAAACCTTTTTTCCATAAACCATAAAATTTTTAACCCATCAATCCATCACCCCAGCCATCAAAATCCACTTTCAGCTCCGATAAATCTTCGAAATATATATATATCCACATATTACATGGTATAACAGAAAGTGCGAGCACAACGATTCGGCGTTCCCGGCGTTCCAGCTGGACAACACGATGAGAATGGAGCAGTTGACAGCCCACTGGACCTGGTCAGGACTAACGCGTGCTTTTGGCAAGCTGAGGGTCGACATCACGGGTCTACGTATACTCTCAGCCAATCTGCGCGAGCGACTGCAGAACTTGCTCTACGCGAGCGGCTCGAACCTCACTGAGCACCGCGTCATGGCGAGTATTGCTGTTATCGCGTGTTTAAGCTACATAAATATGATTGGAGGGGAGTAGTAGTAGTAGTTTGTTTGTTGGAAGAATGAAGGGGTTTGAGGTACGAGAGTTGAGGGTAATAGGGTGGAGGGGTTGTGTGGTCATGGTTAAGTAGTACCAAGCGAACTTGGTCGGACATTGGTGATGCCCGAGTGAAGCGGTATTTTGTAAACAATTTATTTATCTCGATGTGATGGTTACGGTAGATAGTACGAAAATTTGTTGGAAAGTGTACATAGTTGCTTAAAGGTAAAACTATATTTATACTCACCGCTAATGGACGTCGGGTTCCTTTACAATTACCGACTTCTTTCTTCGAAAAATTATCCTTCTAGCAATTTCTACGTGAAAAATGTGTTTTTAGAGCATTAATTTTCGAGCTACTCAATATTTGTTTTTGAACCAAATTTCTTTTATACAAGAACAAAACCATATAATAATGTTGCCTTGAAAACTATAATTCCTTTCCACCTGTTTCATGTCTCCATTTTATCAAGAACAATTTTATTCAAGAACTGACAATCCGCAGATCCAGGGTCCGATCCTCAACAAAGACCTGAACGCGTTGTCGGATCAGGTGGAGAACGTAGCGCGGCAGCTGACGGAACGTCGGACGGCGCGACGTTTCCAGACGATCGCCGCGCAGATGCGCGATTTATTGTCGCGGCGCGTCAAGCCGATGATGAAGATGCAGGACGAGCTTGTGTATCAGCTGGCTAGCCTTGACGTACATCTGCAGCCGCTACAGCGACAGGTCAACCAGACTCTCGGACATCTGAGGAATGTCCAGTATTTCATTGATAATCAGGGAGAGAAGATTGCGCAACTTGTGAGTGTTTTTTGTTAGGGTTGTGTTTTTGTAACTTAAAGTATCGTAATTTAATTGGGAGTGCAAAGCTTTGAGAGTGGCTGTCGAATACTTGCAGTGCAAGAGGTTTATAGAAATAGCTTAGTAAACGAGAAAGTTATGAAATGGTTAATTATAACAGTTGAAGTCTGACTGGAGCCAGACTTTATCTACTTCTGGTTATTGGATACTGTAGCCTCTTTAATGTTTCGCGGTATTTGTTCACATTAAAATTTGTTTCATATCCTTTAAATATATAGCAATATCATATCTATAAATAATATCTCGTACACTGAACTCGCAAAAACTTAGAAAACCAAACGTTTCATCAACTTAACGCATTCCAATCCATAAATGGCCCATCAAAAAATGCCTATAGCTCTAAAAAATCATATAGTTCACATTAATATTCAAACCGTTCGCAGAAAACAAAGGCCTACATCGACAGACTGAGCGGCTACCTCGACCAGTGGCGGGCGCACGTGCTCACGGAAATGAGCACCGGGGCGTCCAAGTGTCGACCTCTCTGGGAAATTCTGCGAGGCGTCAAGCTCCTCGTCTGCAGTCACATTCTCGGCCCGCTGGTATGTACGCGCGCTTCCGTTTTTCGGGAAAAGCTCGCGTTGCGAACTGACGATAAAGAGAATCTTTTTCGAATTTTTCTTTTTTAGTGATTGAATTGGTACTCTTTTTATAAATTCTTGTTTGTTTAGTATGGGGAGTATCATTATATTGAATTGTAGAGATGTAGTATAAGTGATAATTTTAAAGAAGAGTGGATGTAATTATGTTTATGTTTTTTTTTCTGACACAATTCTTATTAATTTTCAAAATTGTCAATTTAATTGCGAGCTAAAATACAAACTTTTTCCTAAACATTAAAATAAACTCCTACGATTTTCTCCTACAATTCAATAAAATTCTATATTCCACTATACATCAGCCCATTCGCCCACATTCTTCCATACAAGCCTTAATTTTCACCATAAATTTCATCCACCATTAAACCCCTACACCCACCGTCACCGTCCCTCGACATCCCCATTTATTCGATCGCAATGTTACCTGCCAACCATCGTAGCCTACTTCTCTTCTCTCTCTCTCTCCTTTTGCAGAATGGATTTTGGTTCGCGACGCTCATTTGCGCGGTAACGATGTTAGCGAGCACTCCCTCGGCCCACAGCCTCGCGTCCAGTTACTGGAAGGCGCCGTCCCGGAAGGGATCAATACTTTTGCCATCGTGAGTTCGTTTTTTTTTTGCACCCTTCGTGCTAAAATTCTCACAACGTAATGTCGCATTGAATAATTTGAATTTGATTCTCTTTTTTTGCAGGAGAGGTAGCCCGGATACAGTGGTTATGGAGCGCGAAACGTGGCGATCGCCCGAGTAAGTTTGTTATAGAGCCTTGATTATAATTTGATGAGGCGATGTTGAGTTTTTGTGTAGCGTTTTATCAAAGTTACTGTAGGTTGGTCGCTGAATTGTTTGTAATTTTTTTTTTTTAATTACATATTCATATATTTGTTGGAAAAAAGTGAGAAGATTTTTCTTTTTCTTTTTTAAAGGAAGTATAGAAGGTATATAAATCGTTTCGTGAAGCTGGATGGAATTATTATTAACATAAAAATATGCTTTTATTATTAAACCGTTACATAATAATAATACTTTCATCTTCGTGTTATGGCAAAATGAACATCACGATTACTTATAGTTGTCTTGATACAGACTAATGAATGATGATAATTGTTATTTTTTTTCTCAGTCCTCCGCCGTCAATGGACAGTTGGTGATGATCCACACAGCTCGTCAATTATTGCCGATCTGGTTATGAAGCTGCCAAAGAAACAACAACACAACAACAAATAAACATTTATATAGTGGCTTTAAGTTACGTTATATTGTACAACGTATCAATGATTCTATCATTTTTAGCGATTTGCATCTACGAAGCTCTGTTTTCATCTGTTTTTGAATTTTGAAAAGAGTTTCACGGTACGTTTTATTCGAATTCTTTTTTTTTTCTTTTGTATTAGGTGTAATCAATATCATTATACATAATCATTAAGAAGTACATAATACTTATACAGGAACAAACGAAATCATTTTTGGTAATAAAAAAATAAATGACACTAAATGTGTTCAATTTTTAAGATACGTTATACCGTTTTGTTCAACGTTTACATAGTGATAACTACATACAATTTTTCTAATTCATATCGTATAAAACGAAAATATATCTTAGAAAACTATTTTTAAGCCCTTCTAATTAATATTGTAATGAAAATCTCAATATCTCATAGTTTTTATGTTTACACTATTGTCATTATTCGTTAATAAAGTACAACTTTTTTAAATAATCATATAACAGATTTTATTGATTTACCTCTTTCCCATTTTCAACCCTTAAAAAAGAAACTTAAAAAAAAAAATTATGTGCTTCAAAAAGATAAATCGGCACTTCAATAAAATAAAAGTGTTCTAAAAATTGAAATTAAATTCGTTTACCTAAAACCTCTCCACCACAACACATACACAAAGCAAATAAAAAAAAGCCACTACATTTTTGCAAGCTAATTTTAACCAACTCCCACCCCATAACACCCGTTAATTTTCTTGTTCTCCCCTCCGCAACATTCCGGGAATACCCGTCGACGGGTTACCCCACGTCGCCCATTCATTCATATATTCGTGCGGCCACTTTGCTCACCCAGTCTCACGCGATCGAGACGACGGACGTAGCGCTGGCCTCGCCCACGCTGTTGCTGGCTACGCAGTGATAGGTGCCGACGTGGTGATGCTCGAGCCGCTCCAGCTGTAGCCACGAGGAGCGGATAAGCGATTCCGGGCCCTCGCTCGTGTTCACCGTACCGTCGTCTAGCTCCTCGCCTGTATACGTGCGTGCGTGCCAAAAGGTTTAATTGAGTCGTTGGTTGTGAGAGGAATGTCGTGGTAATATGGTTATAGTTGGGTTTGTTAGTGTTGTAGGGTTCAGGGTATTTTATGTGGTGGATATTTAATGACTTAAATATTAAATAATCGTGCACTTTACCATTAGAATTAAGAATAATACATTCTAAGAATCTTACAAGATATATGAATAATTACAATGGTACCAATCGTATTTAAAATAATTTGGAAGTAAAAAATAAAAGAATAATAACTGATTTTATTTTAATAGAAAATAAAACAAAAAAAAATAAATAAAAAACATTTCACGATTTCGACTATAGAATTGAGTAATTCGGTGTATAGTATTTTATTTATATTTCATATGATAATCTTTTATTATATGTAAAGTAATAATTTTCTATGAAATTTCATTTTTATTTATTTTTATGCGTGTACTTATTGAGTTATGTATTTGTAAGTTTGGTAATTTTATTTCATACCAATTTAATTCGTGCCTCTCAGATGGAAATTAATCTCGAAAGGAGCATATACATGACACCTAGTTATATAAAGACATAATTTATTTGAATCTGTCAAAGTTTATTTCGTAGATTTTAAAGCGATAATTCAACGTTAGACTATATATATGACAGCTTGGACAACGTTCAATGCAGGAAGCTCAAATTTGGCAATGAACAAACTTTAATGATTGCGTGCATGAGTTTTCGATTTAGATATAAATTAATCTTCATTACTAAATTTATCTGCGAATAATCTTCATGCACTGTGTTTATTCTGCAATCTATATTTATTACGTATTCTAATAATTCAATGTATCAAGCTAAGAGCTTAGTCTGATTTACGTGTTTTCACTATAAATGAACTTGAATTAGTTTACCACGGAACAACAAATATCAAATCTTGTAATTTTGACTTGAACCTTGTATTTTCCCAAATATTTACTCTTATAATTTTTATTGAATTTTAATATTTTAATTTCTTATTATAAAAAAAACGTGATATCATGAAAATCAAAACTTGTTAGTCGCTTTTTATTACATCAACTTAAAAGTAAATAAAAAATAGTTCATACCAACAACTATAATTCTTTTTAACAAAGAATCCACTATACTCACTCGGATATCTCAGGAACCTGCTACCATCCGCCGACCGGAACTCCCACGTGATATCAGGCAGCGGGAACCCCTTCACCTCACAGTTAAGCGCGACAACATGACCGTGAGGTGCTACTACGTCCTCGGGCGCAGAATAAATGCTGGGCCGACTGGGACACGGGCCCAAATGGAGGAGACGGAGGCTGCCACTGCCGCCCAGTCGCATCGCCTCTTCGTGTAGAGCACAGGGGGTATCATAGGTACGGTTGTTGCTGCCGCAGGCCGGACTCTGCTCCATGCACACGCATATAGCTTCTGGGATGTCCTATGGGGAGGACGACAAAAGGGGGAATGGATGATTCAATTGTTTCGGTTTCGATGTATATGGTAGAATAGTGATGGTAAAAAAAGATTCTTTGAGGTAAATTTATAAAAGTTAGATATGGAAGTGTAATTAAATTTCTGTAATAAAAATATCTTGAAACATTGAAAATACATAGCATTGTGATTGTACTATGTTTTCGCGGAATAGCGCGTTTTTATTTCTATTCAAAGAATATATAAATCGATATACGCTTGAAGGGATATGGAAATATCACTGACAAAAAAAAAAATGAATAACAGAAACTGTACGTATTATTTATCAAATAACTATAACAAAGTGATAAAATATTTTGCCGTATTTTATCAAATATTATTGAAGGAAATTTTAGGTATATATGCTAACAAAAACGAAAAAAAACACATTAAAAACTGTATTATTATTCATGAATTGTTTAAACATCACATAAGGGAATGTACTACATCGGGTTTCTTTGCATTTCAGCGTGAAAATAAAATAACAATGTCTCTTTTCCACGGTATATTCGAAAAGTCGGTTTTATGGTCGGAGCACACGATATATTGATTTCGCATAAATCCGATAACGTACTTGCAAATAGTTTTTTTTACGCATTCGATACTACCGAGAAAGGATCCGCGGTGAATAACGTTGTTTCTGATGAATTTTATACGCCTGTCTCTTTGTTATCTCCCAATACGCAACGTTTTTATTTATCCAGTCAAAGAACTCGCGTGTGCGAAAATGTAAATCTGTATTCCCGTAAACACGAGGTTCTTCAATAACCACAAATCACCAGCTCGTTTCCATTATTTATAAATTTAACCACTTCAAAAACATCTGAATATTTCAAAAATCTTCAACATCGCTTCCTACCATTACAGCCCATCCAAAACTCGGTCAGGCCATTGTCTCTTAGGGGGCCCCGCTCTAAACAATAAGTGTGTATAAATATATATACACGCGAAACGTCTTCCTGCGCGCGCGTGCAATCAGCTCGATATTATTCTCTCTGTCTCTGTCGCGCTTGATTGCATGATTGCGGTCAGCGACACCGCGAGAGCTGTAGCTGTGGGCGTCGATGGGAGAGATAGAGAGATTGCACAATTGTTAAATAAGACGGCTAGCGCGACGCGACACTCTGATGGTCGGCGATTTTCGACTTGAGATTTCTGGATCTTTTGGGTTTTTAAGAAGCGGGAGGAAATAGAGGCGGACCGTTGATGAGAGAAGTGGAGTGGACGAAATTCGGTCAGTGCACGGATGCGGAGAAAAGTGGCGATAGACAGTTGCGAGTGTTCTGAACAATTCTAATTTGGGAATCTAGTATTTTCTGGATGTTGTATATATGCGTATATATGTATACATTAGTAAAAGTTTTGTGTCCGATATTCTGAATATTTATATAGAAGTGATATTGTAACTGATTAGAAATATTAATAAAATTTTGATTGATCATTCCCTAAAAGCAAGACAATACAATATTTCTGTAATTATTGTCTTGCTCGTGTAAATTCTTGAAAATTTCTCTCTTGTCTTTGTCTTTTGAGTCGATATGCAAAGTCTTGTCCTGAAATTCTTGATCATATTGGAGTTACGCAGACGTGAGACAGTAAGCTAGTCACGCGAGGTTCACACGAAAAAGAGTTGAAACCCAAATAGCCGGGGGATGCAAGGTCCACGTAGAAGAGGAAGACACGTAGACGTGAAATAGTATGTTTTTTAAATAATTGACTCGTTCACTGTCGCACGTCCCTTGTTTTGCGAGGTCCTCGCGATCCCGAGTATTTATGGGTTTCAGACCTTTTTAAATGATTCACTGTTAAAAATGTCTTTCAATTTAAGAAACTTGTAAGTTACAAATGTTACTGAATTTTGAGAATAACGTGATTGAATGTAATTTAATATTCAAATATATTAAGTTTAATATAAAAAGAATGAAATTACGACACAAGTTTAAATAAATGCTAAATTTGAGATTTGATTTTTCCCGCCATATAAGCGCCGCCGTCCAGAATGTAGTTCGCGCACCGCCGCTAGGCGGCGTACCCCCTCTGCCGTCTGCCCTCACGTACCTAAGAGTAAGCCGGCCAGAGGGGATATAGGAGCGCGACTACCCCGCCAGCTTTTATATCACTCGAACATCTCGTTAATAGATGGTCATCGACAACTACCAAAGTTTATTGAGTTAATAAAGGTACTTTTGTGTGAGCGTTAAAAATTGGTTTGAAAATGTTAAATTATTTTCAAGACAAGACAAAATTCTTTACATTCTGGACACCACAATCTTGATATATTGTATCAAAAACTGTATATAAATAGTTAATCGATTATTGTCTTGAATATTGAGGCAAGACAATATAATATCAAGATTAATTTGATACCATTTCATTATTTTGGTTTTTTATCATTAATTTATCGATTTTCATGCATGTGTGGGCCTAAACCGATAATGACGTCTGATCAATTTGCGCAATTTTCTTCCATTCAAAAACCCCACTTAAAAACTCAAGATAACCAAAGGTTTAATGGGTCCCTAGTTGTTCTTCTTCTAGCTTACTGACCAAAAATTAGTAGATATCGAATACTAAAATTGTGTTTCATCGCCCCATCGGGCATCGTGAGCTATTGAAGAAAGGGTGTAACCAAATGAAATTACTCACATCGGGCTCGAGATCAGTGCGCAGCTCGCAGACGTAGTTCCTCGCGCAAAGGCCTTCGATACGTCGCTCCTTGGGCAGCTCGGCGATGCTCGCGTTCCAGCAGGACTCGCCGTCCAGCCGCGCGCAGACGCCCTGGCCGCAGCAGCCGCAGGTGTCCGGTACTGAGCCCAGGAGGCATTCCGTGGGGTCCGGTGGACATCTGTAACCACGGGTTTGTGGGTATTAAGTAGTAGAGAAAATAGAGCTTTTATTTATTTTTAGAAGTTTTTAAAAAGACGTTTATAACTCAAAATGCAAAGTTATTGATTGAATTAGTCAGTTTGAAATGAAGAAACCTTTTTTTTTATAGTAACTGAAAGTCTATTCTTAAGATTTGTGTATAAGGTTTAGTGATATGCAATAGTTTTGGTCATATTTATGTAAGCGTATTCAATTTTTCTCGCATTTTTCATTACTTTCTCCGTAATCTCTAGCCCATTCGAAGATACAAATTTAATTTCAAAGGTTCTATAGGTGTATTTTTAATAACACCGGTATTCTCCTTTGTAAAATTTGTCCGGCGATTATTTTTAATATTCTAGGAAATTCTGTTATTTATTAATAATTCTTTATAGTTATAATTTGATTAGTCAATAAGAATATATTGCCAATGTTAATTGACAGATAAAAAGTTTGTGGCAATCGGTAAAAATGCGTTTTTTTTTTCAAATTTTATTTTGATTCTCCCTTACAAAACCAATGTATATATTGTAACGAACGCGCGTTCATTAGCTTGTTTTCTGGTTGTCGAACGTGACATGTTATACAGTTCCAATTTCGAGTTAGATTGGAAAAACCAAAAACACAACAGTAGAAATAATGATTCATTGGAGAAAAAATGTATAGCATGTAATAAATTGCGTCAATTAGAAAAAAAGATATCTGTAACAACATGTAATAATATTTACGCTTATAAATAAAACATGGTAGAAATTTCAACCACAAGTTAGCCATTTTTTAGTTAACTTTATGGCTAAAACCGCACATTATATACCACTCAAAAATAAATTATGGTATTTACACTTCATTAAATGAGTATTTTGCGTACCACTAAAACTTTCAGATGAATTATTTAATTTTTGTATCATGATATTGGCTAAAAATGTTTCCATTTAATTAACACCTTAGCTATAAAATATGGTTGAATTTCTACCACAGCGAAGCTTCACTTTACTTATTATTCATCATCATAACCAAACAGTAAAATTCTCATAGAAACGTCTCACCAGATCCCGTCAATAAACTATTATTCAACTCTAACAAGCTCGCACGCTCGCGCGATATAATACTTTCAACTTACACACGAACGTCGGAAATACAATATCACACGCCGGGACTTTACACGTGCGCGCTGCTCGCGCCAACTTTCCCGCAACTAAACTGTGCTGCGGCTCTCTCTCCTGAATGTGCCTTTGCATACAGTCGACGCAAAGTTTATTCAAACTTTCCCCAAGTGTGCGTATAGTATCAACTGTCTTCAAAGTACATCTCCTATAACCTCCCCGTCTCGCTGTCTCTCTCTCTTTCTCATGCTCTATTCGAGGTTGCGGTTCGATCGGTTCGAATGAGGCAAGTGAGTCAAAAAAAAAATGGGAGTATATGTACATATATCGCGTAAACACGAAAACGATGAGTAAGAGAGCGCAATCGTAGGCAGATAGTGCGCCGTGAAAAATGTGTGCGCACGGGCTAGTGGAAGCTTTTTGAGCGTTGCACTTGTAGAAGAAGAGGATATATCATATATACAAAGTGAGGAAGATAAGTTTGTGCTTTGTGAGCTGGGAAAATTTGTTTATTTTTAGTTGATCTATCGATTGTCAGTAGTATATTCCGGAAAGTAGACATTCGATACTTGGCTGATCGCGATGCGTTATATAGCGTTAGTTAATTATAGTACAGACGATAAGTTTCAGTGCAACGTGGGATTATGTATCTGTGAGTGAATATCATAAAAATAGTTTAATGATGTCATGTATTTTGATGCGGTTTTTTTAATTATACGAGAATGTTTACTAAAAATTATTGTTATTGTTAAGTTCTTGTTTCACCGTAAATATATTTCAACATCATTGCACTTACTGAATATTTCTACAGATGCATTGCGACTAAACCACTAAATAAATATAAAATTATTTCAAATTTTTTCTAAACCGTCCAAACATTCGATTGTTTGTTTTCGTAAAACGTTTATCGAACAACGTGTTTCTCATATATCAATGAATCACTTGGCTTCCGAAAATCCAGAAGCTCCGAACATAATCTAAACGATGGACATTCGGAATTTCCTATTATTCTTCTATTCAATGATTCATTCAAGTTCAATTCACAGTCATCTATTCATTCACCTATTCGTTCGATTTCTATTCGCTTTTATTGATGTACTATGTATGCAGAGAATGTATGCCGTACTTTATGAATTCTATGCTTTATTTTCAATATCGATTCGTAATTCACTAGGCACACAAGATTGTCTTTATCCCTGACATTATCAACATATCTATTAGAAAAATAATTTCAAAAGATTATAGAATAAGTAATAATCTTAAAATATAACTTAAAAATTGACTAATTAAAAAAGATGTATTTATTATTTTATTTAAAGACCTTCAGAACAACATCTCTTTATTTATTCTATCTACAATATCACATACAATTTTTCTATTAAAACTCTAAATCATTTTCACAATTTTGTTTTTTTTTTCGAAAAATCTCAAAACCCAACCCCACTTAGCTAAAAATATTTTTTAACCACTACTCATCGCGACCACCCAAAAAAAAACCAAAAGCACACCACGCTCACCTGTAATCCCCGCACACGTAGCAACCATCCCCGTAGCCCATCTCCGTACCGTCCTCGTCCTCTGCCAGTCTATCGGTCGTCGTCCTGCCGGAAGCGGCACCGAGTACCAGGAGCAGAAGCAGCGTCCGTTGGCGCGTCATTTCGCAGACTGGCTTATCTCTCACGCAGCAGCAGCAGCAGCGAAGATGTGGATTAAGTGGATATATAGCAGTAGGAGGAGAAGAGCGTGTAATAACGCGAGAGTGGCCGGCTTTTGTTTTGATTCGGACGGGAGACAAGAGATGCGCTTAGTTGTGTCGTAGGTATATTGTTGAGATTTGGAGCGATGGAGTTTAGACCGGAGTATGGCGTGGGTGATGTGGGTGAGCTGGGAATTGGGGTAATGGAGGTGTGGGTTGGATGTTTTTTAGAGTATGTTATATGGTTAGTATCGTAAAAATGAAAAAAAAAATTAACATTGTTTCCTAGTTGGCATGAAGTTTTA
This sequence comes from Torymus auratus, assembly GCA_900474315.1. Lineage (NCBI taxonomy): Eukaryota > Metazoa > Arthropoda > Insecta > Hymenoptera > Torymidae > Torymus > Torymus auratus. Next base: position 16,047 of record UXGD01000967.1, read on the forward strand.
TTGATTCTATTGAAAGGATAATTTATTTTTATCATTTACTTTTAAGTTGTCACTTTTAAAAAAATTACACTGAAACAGATTTTACTGCAGTCTTGAAAACCCTATTTTGATTCAAAATAAAATAAGTTATGTTTTTACAAAAAGTACGCATTAATAGTAAAAAGTAACATTGCAATGTACTCTTAAGAGGCGCTATATAGAATCATTACAGATGCCTACATTATATTTTTTGTTATTGCAGTCCAATTAATTAAACTTTAATTGCATTCAAAATATAATGAAGAATACGAAGCGACCAAGATAATCGACGCAAATTTAAAACTAAAAAATACGCTCGTACATGCGCAGTTGCACACTCATCACTCCGCCATCCCCTTAAATAAAAATTATCAAAATTAAAAACAAAAACTGCACAATCAAACATTTCCACCCTACGACAAACTATATTTAGCCTCTGCGATCTACAATAAATATAGCGGCATCGGAGCAACAATAAACGATAATTAAAATCCTTGAGTGCGCAGAAGAAAAGAACAGTGCACCGATAAAGCGAATTACACACACGAGCGATGATGATGAGCGAGCACATATATGACGCATCGCTCCATATCTACGCGAGCAGAGAGGCGGCCGCGAGGAATTTCGTAATCCGGACGATAAGACAATGCATCGCGCGTACAAGTTCTTGCGATCCAAATGACATAAGTGCGCCATATTTCCGCGTGCGTCTAATATAGCGGTTCTTCGAGGGTTTCGGTGATGAATGCTGCGGTTCGAAGTGCATGGCTGAATGATAAAATATGTCAGCGTAAAGCGGTCTGATAAGTATAATTCTGTATATAAAAAAGTAATTAGTGTGGATTGATTAAAAATCTAAATTACGCAATGTAACAAAATTAGCCGCTGATTATAGGCCATTGTTAATACACTCGCGTTATTACAAGGCCCTGCATATTGACGATCGCGAGCTCAATTTCGCTGAAACCGATATACATATTCATCTCCTCGCTTTTGTCGATCGGAATGTTTCGCAAAACTTAAAGTATATAGTTTGTATGCGCCGTGCGTCGCGATGTCTCTCATACTTTTAAATTTGAATTTTGATCGAGATTTAATTTTATTTTAAATTTCGATGGTATACAGGTTATGTAAATTATATAATAAATTTAAAGTCAAATCTGTAGCATTATGTTACTGCTTCTTGTCGAGAACGCAAGCATCCTTCTTTCTGCACTTCTTTGACTTTGACGATTTGTGGTAATCTTCGCATGCGGTTCGGCGAGGTGAGCTACTTTTGTTGAAGAATTTGCAAGTCGCCGGACACTTGTGTAGTTTTTCCTTCGGTTTTTTATCTTTGCACTTGACGATGTACTTTGGTTTCTAAATTAATGTATAACAATCATAAGTATTAAAGCGTACAAGAAAATATATCTTTCAACCTGCTTACTTGTAAATCAATCGTACTAATAGTATCTGGACGATCGCCATCGAAAGTCTCTCTCTTCGTCGACTTCTTAGATTTTTCACGCGAACACGGCGATATATCTCGCACCTTTTCGACGCTCTTTTTACCCTCGCATTTCGTAACAACCAACGTCGCATCGACTTCTTCACTTTTCTTACCATCCAAACTCGAATGCTTCAAATCTGCAAACAATTATAAAAATAGCCATTATGTTTTTCCTCTTAACCGAACGGGCGAACGTCTAAATATTTTAAGACTTTTAAGTTATTTTAGGCGCGTCGATATGCTTTTTTTCGCACATCATTTATTTTTAGATCAATCGTTGGTTCTCTTCACGTTGACGTATTAGCGCGCGAATTCTAAACACACATCTCGCGTAGTTTGAAAATAAATCGCCTAGGTAGTATCCTACGTCATCAACAGTAAAAGCACATATACAAAAGCTAATATCACGTAACATTTCGAGAACCCACCTTCGAACAGCTGATTCGCCCTCCTCGCGTTCTCGCTCAACTGCGGCTCCACTCGTCCGATAATTTTTTCCGGCTGCTGCTCCCACATCCTTGTATCCCCGAATAGCGGCCTACTTGACGACGATACGTAGTCATGGTGCATCGTCTCCTGGCTGCGTTTTCCCGGTCGCGCACAACAGGATGATTGTTGCGCGTCTCGGTGCGCTGGAATTGTCTCCGCATGACAATCGCACTGCAGACTTGGAGTGGCCGTCGGGTGGCTGGGATTCGACGATTTGACGTGATGGTTGTGGGACGGAGGTTGACGTGATTGTACACTTTGGAAAAATTGAGAGATGGGATGAAATTTGGGATTTTGAGGTAGTGGGGAGGATGTTTTAGAATAAGTGTATAATAATAGTGAATTGGGCAATGTTGTTTGTGGAGATGGAATTTTTAGTGGTTTGTATATATATATAGAGAGAGATTCCTTTGGTGTTGGAATCTCAAAAGAGTAAGGTAATTCGTAAAATGTAAAAAGAAAGAAAATATCGTTAAATAATAGCACACATATATTGACGAGTTACGTGTATTAATTTCGAAGAAACCGATTTTACAGTACTTCTGTATCTATAATTCATGCCTTCTAAAATCTATAGGATGATTTTACCATAGTGAATGAACAAATAAAGAAATTGTAATTTTTGTTATTCAATTAAGAATCTTAAAAATGGATTAAAAGTAAAAATCTTTTTAAAATCGTTCAAACTTTACGCCAGCGAGTCAGTGACAAAATTTTAGATAAAGAGTAAAAGTAAAAATTTTATTTAAAAGAAATTTGTAAATATCTCGTAAAAACCAGTAAATGAACACGTGATGCTAGTGACTGAACACTTTGAAACCAATGAATGAACACTTACTTTGTATCTACTTATGTAAGTTCAGTAACAATAATTTGCAATCTCACCCTTATAGCAAACGGCGTATATTTAATTATTATCAAGATATCGCAATATTAATAATTTTTTTTTTTCATTCAAGTCAATTCATTTCATAGCATTGTACAATATATAAAGTGAAAGGAAATCTCGCAAAGATTTCAAAATCATGATTATATTGTTAAACAAAATGATCAAACTTCACAATTTTAAATATCATATCAGAATGTTCATTTGCTATGGTGACTGTTATCCCATACTGATGTAATCACCCTATAATCTCTAATAAATAAGTATTGTAGATATTGGAGCTATAATTGATAGCATACTTTCCAATATACTTTTTAAACTCTACAGTTACTCTTAGACCTTTCCACAACCCCTTCAAAGTACCTTATATAAAAATCAATACAGATACCTCAGACAATTACCAAAAACTCGTGACGAAAAGAGTATAACCACTCCACTTCCCCATACATAATCCGAGAAACCCAACCCTTCATTACCCCCGACCTCCTCCCCCGATAACTCATCCGCTCAAGCCATCAATTTACCCCGGTACGTCGACCGGCGGCCAGCAGCTGCAGTCGGAGGAGGAAGCGCGCGCCGCATGGCTGATATCTGCTGGAGGCGCAGGCGGAGGCGGTGATTCCGATTCCGGTGAGTCTCTACCCGCGGTGCACGAGTCGTCGCCGATAATCAGAACCTCGCTACGCGCGTATGCGATGGAATTGTAGTGGTGGTGGTGGTCTGAGGTGACGGTCGTGTATGACTGGGAGGGTGGTTAGACAGTATCGTTATAGTTTTTGAGGGGAATGTTTTGTTGTTGGGTACTAAAACGTTGGGGTTTTAATAGTTTACAATAATAGTGATATATTCAATTATTTTTGTTCTTTTTTTGTGCGAAGAAAAAGTCACGTGAGAAATGTGAATTGGGAATTGTAGGATTGAATCGAGATAATATGATAAGCCGTACTCATCAGTCATATAAAACCCTTCTTCTATACCTAAAAATTCTAAATTTTCTAAGTAGATTTCTGCTGACAACATGTAAATTACAATACTATAATTTAACTAAAATACAGCTTTAAAAGAATAATAACAAAAATAGAATATTATCAATAAAATAACAATCAAATTAATGCGTTCTAGCTGCTCCTATCTCTCATAATGTCATAAACGATGTAGTACAACATTTTTAAGAAGTGCCAAAAGCTTTCCTCGAAGAGTATTTTTCTTTAAATAACTGGTTTTATAAAGCGCACGATTATACGAACAGGTAAATTTTGTTCGAATTTCTTGGAACACGTTTGTTATGATATTTTAAATAAATATCGTGGCTTACGTTACAAAGTAAAACAATATTTAAACAACATGAGTATGAGCTTCAGCATATTACGTAGAAATTATTAAAAACTTTCTTTAAAAATGTCTACAGAAATATTTTTCTACACGTTTCGAATCAAAATTTCATAATTATTCATACAAGTTACCTATACGTAAAAGAAAAACAAGTCCAAGACTCATCTATAAATTTACCATTATAATTATCGATCTTATAGATAAACCTCCCTCACCCACACGGCTCAATTAACCCTTCGGATCTCTCCCACGTGCCCCTCTCATCTCTTCCCCGCTCGAATCTATAACCCTTAGATACTCCGACTACCACGCAAGCCAAGAAACTCGCGCGCGCACGTCATCGATCAAAAATACCGCGGCTCCGCTGTTCTGCCTCCTCCTCCTCCTCTTCTGCTGGCAGCCGCGCGTTATTGGAAGCCGAATCGTCGTCGTCGTCGGCGCAGGTGGCGTCGGTGTTGAGTTATGGCCGGCCGCTGCGTCGTGAAAATTTCGTCTGCGAGATAACAGCCGGCCCATTGATAAAAAGGAAGGTCGAGGTGGATGTGGAAGAGTTATTTTTGGAGATGGGGACGGGCGGTTAATAATTCTTGTTTATTTGCTGGGGGGTGTTGAAAAATTGATGAATTTTCGGGTGTGTAGGGGGAGGAATTTTATAAGTAGGTATATGTATACGATGTATAATTGAAAGAGAAAAAATTTGGAAATGCTTTGGCAAAGTTCGCTTTTGGCCCGAGTACAATCACGTCGGAGACAAAAGATTGTCGTCGCGACGTCACTTTCTTTCGGGTTTCGAAAAACTGCAGGCGACACGGATATTTGTTAACTGCGCGCAAACAGTTTTTGATGTAGTAATAGAAAGTAATGAGGTGAGGTGAATAGTTGTTTTTTGGTTACCTGGGGAGCACTGGAGCGCGCTGAGCTTGGTCGCAACAACATTTCTGGCATCCTGTATGTTAAACGAGAATTTTTTATTGTTATAAAGATTGGATCTTATTTACTATTGACGTGTTTATTAAATTGAACATTTTTTTAATTTATAATATCGATTGTGTATTTCATAAACAGCGGTTGAATTATAGTCACAATGATAAGAATATTTAGTCGGCCATAAATCATAGAAAAACTTATCTTTATATTGATGAATTTAAGTATATATTAGTTCTTTGTCTTGATTGTTATCTGGACTTATATGACTTATATGATTTCATGACTATAAAGTATATTTTACAATTGTTTATATTGCGAATGATTTCACTATCATCAAAGACACCGACAGAATTAATACAAATAAATACTCTACAATGATAACAACTCTATACAATATTCTCCGCTCAAGGAAAGTTATAGAAAATTTGTTTTCAAAGAAATTCATCAAATTTGTATCGTAAAGACGAAAAAAAAACCATATTTATAGTGAGCGATCGAGGGCATATATATCTGATCCGATCCGATCTGAATACAACAATAATTAAATAAACTGATAAAGTGCATATATAATCTCACAAAAATAATCGTGACGTGTAATTGAAATTCTGATCAAACGAGTAAGAGTCGTGTGACGTTGATCAGATACCCTCATATAGATAATCTATATACCTACTCTCTTAATCAGCACTCTTCTAAATATTCTTTCGTAAAAAGTTTCACTAATATACATCAGAAAAATAAGTCACCAAACGTACGTGTGATATTTGGCTCATCGACAGGCGCGTCTAGCACAGAAGAGTCTCGCGCGGAATCGCAACCTGGCGACGGCGGCCTCGGGTCCACGGGCCATAGCGTCGATGCCCCAGCTGAGGGCCACGAGGATCAGCAGGCCGAAGGAGACGAGGCCGACGACGCCGGGACGCGCGGCCAGCCAGCCCGGACCTGCCGGAGCGTCGAGCTTCGTTTTCAATCGTTAGGGTTAGGCGAATGGAGAGTGTGATAATGCATAGTTTTTGGAAATTTCAATATGATATGTCTTTTACAATGTTGAGTGTCTGAGGTGAAAGTAAGTGTTGTTATCTTTAGTAGAAAGTTTTTCCTTGTATGATGGGTTACCTATACATTATATGGCACGAGGAAAAAAGTAAAAAAATTAATGTTTTGCAATCGTGGAATGTTGATAGCATTGACATAACTAAAAGGAAATTACGAAACGTTTTTTGTGTCTAAATTGATGTAAATAAATATTTGAGCGAAACAACAGTATTTTAGAATTTTTTGTTTAATTAGATTATAATAGAATATTGTAGGTTATTTCAGAAACATTTTTTGTACATTTATATAATGAGTTTAAAAAAATAATCTTTTTTTCTTAATAAATTAAATGAACTTATAAAAACTAGTATTCTCTTATATTTTCGGTGCAAAAGTGAAATTTGGTGCAGACTTGAATTTTTATCATTTCCCACTTATAGAGTACAGCGCGTGCTTTAACGTATTGCACAATGTAATGAAACGATTTAATATTGACGAGTGCAAAATTTCGGGTCAGATGGTGAGATTAGATCGTCGTAAGAAGTGGATTGTAAAAATTCTTCAAGTTTATGACGAGTGATTTGGAGATATGGCACGCGAATGCTGTAATACTACCGCGCCGACCGAAATCGGGCTTTCTGATTTTTTTCTTTTATAGTGGTTTACGATTATTATTGCGGGATGGATTAAAAGAAGTTTGTGCGTAAAGCGAAGTATAAAGAATGTCGCGACTGATTATTTTTAAAATTGAAAAAATAAATTCATAATGTACTGTCTTATTTCAATTTAACATTCATAAATTTATAATTTTATAAAATATCAACTTTGCATGATTTCTAAAATTTCGAACCAAATCGTATAATCGTCAACGTAAGCACTGATTTTTACAATAAAACAAACTCTTCTCCACTACAATTTTCGAGATATCCCTAGAAAACCAAACAATGCTCCCACCTACATCTCACTCCAACCCATCCCACTATACAATACACCCTCTCATCACCAATCGCACGGAAATCCCCGAAAAACAGCCAGTCCTTTATTCCACACGTCAAACCCTCTCCATCGACTAAACCACTCGCTGCAATTAATCGCGCGAACACACATCAGACCTCCGCTCGCGGAAATTGATTCTTCTTTTTCGCTCCTCTTTCGAAAACTCGATCTCTCAATGCTTTTGCTCCCGGCCCAAGTTGTTTTTAATCGCGAGACGAACTTTTGCACGACCCTTTTTGCATATAACGACGATGCGAGCGAGTATGAGAGAAAAAGCCCTCGGGGAGTGTTTCTTTTACAGAAAGAACGAGGACGGTAGTTTTTCATTTCCTCCGCGCGCGATTTTCTCGCGTCGACGCGATCGTCAAGGGAACTTTCAGACGGCAATCTAATATAGTCAGTGCGTATTTTCTCGGGTTGTTTGGGGATTTCTAAAGCGATTTTGAGTGTGTTTTAGAGAAAGATTGTAATGGAGATAAGGTAGGTTTTTTATAGAATACTTTAAAATATGAATAATTTCTGTTTAATGCATCATTTGGGATATAGATTGCTCGATAATCAACGTGAAGAAATATCATTGATTAGCAAAAAAAAAGTCTCACCTCTAGAGCTTTGGTAAACATCTTTCTTGTTTTCTTTGCAACACACAATTCGGCAGTCTTTCTTCGGCATGTACTCCTCGCAATCGGATTTTTCTTTGTATTGGATCATCTATATACAATCAATAAAAACATCTTATTATAGTTATATCGTTAAATGAATTTCCTCATGGTATAAAAAAGTTAAAAGTAGACGTAACAAAAACCATCGAAAAAAAAATCCCAAAAATTTCCTCTTGGATCAGACAAATCCACCACCATATACCTTTTTGGGTTCCGCGCACGCCGCAGCAACAGTGCAGCACTTGGTACGCCTGGGGAAACGTCGCTCGCTGGGCGGACAGGGGCACTCGGGCGCGGCGAGGCACTCGCAACTGCACTCGCGGGTAGCGCGCGCGTCCACGCGTACTGGAGCCGGACAGCAGCAGTCGCGTGGCTGTGCCTGGCACAGGCAGCTGTCGTCGGCTGCGTTCAACGGAAAATTGCCCTTTTAATTTTAGTATGTATAGTGGGTGGTTTGTTTGAAAAATTTAGTTGTACTTATAATTGTGGATGGAAAGTTTAATTGTAATTGAAATATTTGCATTTTGCGTATAATGGTTAGAGTATTTTATTGAGTTTTCTGCGAAATATATATGCACAGGTTTAATTAATTATATATTATTATACGATAGTATTGGGTGATTGAATGATGACTTGTGTTTTCGGATACGACAGGGTTTAATATTATGTGGCGTCATTGTATACGTGGTACTATAAATATATGGAAAATAATAATGGAGCAACGTAAATATATATGAACAGTAATTGTGTAAATTTTTTATCATAAAAAAGGAGAGTATGAAAAAATTGGATAAGACAAAAAAACACTTTTAAGGTCTGATTAACGTTGGAACAAGCGGCCGAGATGTTTTCCTTTATTAAGGTTTCTCACAAGGGCGGTAAATTAAGACAGAAAAAAACTGAATGGCTCGAAGTAACGGGATAACTAAAATGAATGGGTTAAAAATGCATGAATTCGCGGAGGCAGGCGGAACCGTAAACCTGTTTATTCTCTTCGCTACATACCCTCCTTTCGAACATTTACAAAATTAATGGGCTTGTTATGGAGTGCAGTACACTCTATATATAACGACGTAATTGTAGCAATGATTTTACTTATTAAAAAATAAGTAGTACCAATAAAAAATAAATAAACTACTCCTCCTGAACCCTCATACCAAGTCTGTCACCGCAGTAACTCCTGCCCTCGTCCCTGTTCTCAACCTTCCGTCGAGACTCGCGTTGCGAACTTGAACAGCGACTCGCGCGAGGCTTGAAATTAGCGTGGCACCCTGGTTGCCGCGTGCGTGGAGGCGACGGGTCGTCGTAATCGTCATCCGTGTCCTTAAAACAAACAGCTTGCATTAATACAGTTTGTATATGTAGAGTAGCTTAGATTCATATAAAAGGAGAGGCAGAGTATAAATAAGAAATGAAAAGATGAAATTACCTCGTGGGGCGAGTTGGGACAGACCTCGCCGTATTCCAATGCCAACGGGAGCAGCGACTTTGTCTTGCTAGAATGTAAAAGCATAGAAGGTTATTTACACGATGGTGAAACAAAAGTAGTAAACATTGCATTACAAATAAAATGGAGATTGAAATGTATTATTCCACTGTGAAGTAGATATACTTTTGTGATGTTATCCAATTTCGTGAAAGAGAAGAGTAAAGAAAGCAAATATAACAGAAAAATATTGTATAAGCGCGGGATATCGAAGTCTCTGAAGTACCTATAGAATTACACATATTTGCCGTCGTTCTCGTATTTTCTCTGCTTTCGATTTACCATTATTATTTTCATAATTCATCTATACATAACACTGCTAATATGCATTATATAGACGACAGGTGAATGAACAAATTTTAGAAGCATAAAAAAAAACTACCGTTGTAGTACAAACAAAAAATAATAATACTGTTTCTGCGCTCGACTCGACGTCTGACTAATACAGCCCTTATCTACTACTTCCATATAAACACGCCTTTACGTTTCTCATTTACATTTATAGTACAACAAAAAATTACCCGCAGGGAAAAAATTTTGGGTTTGCAAAGTATATCAAAAATATTCAGCTATTATATACTTATAATATTTCATCCACATTACTTCGTAACAAAATATTTAATTTGCCACATTGCATGAATTCAAAGTACCTATACTTCTATTAAATTAAATCTGAAATAGATGCACGCACTCACCAATCATCGCAGGGACAGCTCTGCCGTTTCGCGTGCTCGCTCCACCGTCGCCTGAGCTCGCGGAAATCCTCGGCCCAGCGTCGCCGGCCCTCGGGTGGCTTGCAACGGTCCCATTCTTCCTCGTCGCGACAGCGGCACCGACCGCAAGCTTGTACACCCCGGGGCCGCGGGCCCGTGCAGTCGGTAGGACGCTCGAGGCAGGTCTTGTTGGAGCGCTGGCAACCCCAGCGGCGCGTGGCTGTGACGAAGGGTTTGAGATTTGGAAGTTGGTATGGAGAGAGATAGAAATATAATATCATGGGGTTGGTGTGAATTTTCAACATGTCTGGGATAGATAGAAACAAGAAACCTATCTTATGTATATATGGTTTACGAAGGACTAGGAAACCTCGATCGAGTGAGAAACACGACTCGTGTATGGGAATCACCTACTTTGCTCACTTATTGCGTATGTAATGTATATACTATTTTGAGAAATTAATTAAAGTATTATAAATACATTATCCTTAATAACAAATGACAGGTTGGAGATGATTTAAAAATTAAAAAAAGAAACTTTAGGTAACTTATAGATCTTTTATAAAAATTTTATAAATTATTTATTAGAAATCAACGGGTATAGTGCCCTTTTACAATTAAATATATAGACATATATGAATCGGTGTTAATATAGCAATCAACGGTTTCGCTCATTGAACGTCTAATACACTTAAATGTATTAGGTTCTAAATATTGGTAAATTTTCTATAAACTTATATGCAAACAAAAAATTATAATTAATTAAACAATCGTACGTTGTAAACTTAAAGAAACTTAAAAATTATCAAACAACTTTTCCAAATCAAGTTAACCCAGCAATACATATTCCCATAGACAAAGCTTTTAAGACTACGCCATTACAACACCAATACCGCAATACCTATATCACAGAATCCGGCCATCTCGCGACCTCTCTCCCATAACCCAACAACCGATATAACTCACGTGCAGCTAAAAAAGCCACCCTATATACAACCCCTTACCAAAACGACTCCATCCGTAAACATTACCCCATCGAGCGAGTAAGTAAGTAGTAGTATACCTCGCCGTCCCGGCCGAATTCAAGAAGCTGCATGCCTCTCCTCCGGCACGCTGCCAGCAGCCTTTAGCAACGCATAATGCACCGCTCGGCGTAATAAAATTTTATCGCGAGCCTCTCTTGGTCATTTGTCGGGCTTTTATTCCGAGTAGGTAAGTATTTATAAGGTAATTTTTTTTTTCGTTCTCTTACCGGAACATCCGTCACGGCAACAGCGGCTCATAATTCTTCGGGATGGAGAGTGCTGAGGTACTGAGTGGAGGTGCGAAGGGTTGGCGATCCATGAGGATAATGGTTGTGTGGAAGTAGGATCGATTGATTTGGGTTAATTCATGACTGAGGATTTGGTTGCAACTGTGGTACTGTTAGGTTACGGTGTAGTGGTGTAAATAAACAGAGACATGCTGTCGATGAGGTTAGTTGTGTCAAATGTATATTATACGCTTGAATGTAGCGGGAAAGTGGTCGGAAAAATAACACGTTATTACTATACCTATGATCCACTAGACTCCATAATATACCCAAATCCCCTTATTAATCCTACAATAAGCCGCTAATATATACTTGTATAAGTAGTACCGGGCATCTACACATACCTATATAACACACCTGCTATATAGTCATAGTCACTATATCCGCGACGCAATATTGGGAGTTCAACGACTGGCGCCGCGGCGATGGCGACGGCTAACGAGTTGCTGATGTAACGCCGGAAAATATTTCGCGATCCTAAAAATATCGATGTGTTTGTTGGAGATGGATTTTCATATTCGTGCGTAGTACCTATACACGTACAACACGTGTGACGAAACGCGAACTGCGTAACGATTTACACGCGCGAGCGCGGAAAGAAGACGAGACGCAGAAGCATTTTGGATGAGGAGAGAGGCGGGAAAAGATTGCGCGCTTAGGATTCGCGACGTAGTATATATCGGCGGTATAGTTTTTCACAGGCGCCAATTTTTCCGAATCATTATTGAAATGGGAAATGATCTCAAAGTCGGAGCTGACGATTCCTGCGATTATAGTGTATTTTTATGCCTTTTCGACGTTTGGCTTCAAGCACTTAGAACTTTTGAAAGAATCGATATTTTTTCATTTTCAAAAAAGGGAATTAAAACTCTTGCTTTCTAGTTTCAACTTTTTTTTTTTAAATCTTTGAGTAGATTGTTTATATGGGCTGAATAGCTGAGATTTAAAGAAAGGTGCCTTTTTGCTAATTTCCGGAAAAGTTTCAACTTTGACAAAAAATTGTGAGACAAAGATGTTTTTAATGTTATGTACACGATTTCCTCCGTATATTTTGTGACATAAGAAAGAAGAAAACCCGCTTCCACAAGGTGTGCCTTCAAACAAAAATTTTGACCGGTTTTGGAGATGCGAAAAGTTTAAATAAATTCTGGATTTCATCATGTATGCCTGTGCGTCCGTATGTAACCAAGTTCCTCAATAAATATCTCAGCGAAATTTCGACGGATCCAAACGAATTTTGGGACAGATGCTCGTGTAATTATAAGTACCTGGCAGTTTTATATTGAGCCGAATTCATCGAAAAATAACAAAACGCTAGAATAAATAAAAATTGAAAAAAAAGGTTTTTCAAGCTTAATGTAAATCGAAAATTAATTTTCCGTATAAATCTAGCACATGCTTCTGCTAAAACTAATTAAAACACGTCTTTTTGACATTGAACATTTTTTTCTACGAACAATATTTGTAAACGCAATAGTGATGTAGTCGACAAAATAATCGTTTTTGTGCAATAAATTCCTGACGAATTAAACCCATAAAACTAATATGGTCGATTTTCGATTATAACTTATCAGGATTTGATTTTATGCAAAAATGTTAAATGCAAAAGTTATATAAATATAACGTTGAAACAAAACTTTTAACATTTCCTTGCACAATCACTTCCTGGCGAACTAAATTTATAAAAAAAAAGATTGTTATCGGCTAAATACACCTGAAATAATCGATTTTCGCTGTTTCATTTGCACATTTTTGTGTAAAACAATTTCTAGAAAGTTAAACCTCAAAACACGATTAAAAACGCTTAAATACAATCAAAATAACCGATTTTGACATTATAAAAAACAAATAATTTTTCATAAATGCGTTACAGTTTTCGTCAAAATATACTATTTATTAGTATTTGAGATGCAACAGTTTTTACAATCTTGAAAATAAGATTCTTCTGAATAGTAGCGGTCGTGCTTCATATGTAAAAACAAAGTTTTCATATAGGTACACAGCGGGGGGTTGGCCCTCTAGTTATTATATTGAGTAAAGTACGATCAACTTCACCCAACATCCTCCAAATGTTATCCCTTATAACAGTAATTTATAAAGAAGTCAGCTTTTATAATGATAACGTTCTACAAACATATTAGATATTTCGACCACCACAACTTTGGTCAGTAGTTACGAATTTGACAACTTATTCCAAAAGAAATAAGTCAAATATACGCACCAACTACGTAGGTACCATTACAAAATAACCCAATCCCTGCCTATTACTCCACTATCTCATCATCACGTGTTTGGAATGTTTACACGCCTCCCGTATACGTCACTCATCGCCAATATAAACCTCATCCGCAAAAAAACCCGTGCGAAAAACCACCGCGCGCGAAATTCGAAACCAGGAAAGCCGCGCAGTACGTCGTTCGGGGGCGCTGACGTAGTTTGATGCAATATATACTTCCTCGTGCGCGCTCCGAATTCGCGAAAATCGCACGCGGGGGCGCGCGCTTTCGCACGGCCAATCAGCTGCGCTCGGCAACACAGAGACCGCAAGAGAGAGGGAGAAATGCAGACCGGCGGCGTCGCCACCCGTCTGTAATGTAGTCTCTCACTCCTTCGTCCCACATGTTCTTCTTTCTCTCTCTCCGTCCCTCTTTCGTCCTCCTCCTCACCGCCCGCGTACATATAATTTTTTGACCTCCCGGTAGTCTCTCCTAATACACAGGCGCCTCCGTCCGTAGTACACCTTTTCTCTATTGCATATACATATGCACATACACGGGGTATATACACATGCAAGTAGGTAGCAGCGCTCGAGCGCAGCAGCAGCAGCAGCCATTTTTAAACTCCGTCCGCTGCTCGTAGCTCGTGTGCAGGCGCAGAGTCAGAGGGAGAAAGAGAGAGCTGGTGCTCGATGGGGGAGTCGCTGCTCTGTGTCTAGTGTGCAGTCTCTCTCTGTCCTGGCGCGCGCCGCGCAAACATAACCTCTCTGGTGGTCACTGCGGCGCTAATATACACACGCAGTGTGCGCGTGTGTGTGTGTGTGTGTCGTCGAGTCAGACGAGGACGAGGAGAGAGAGAGGCAGAGAGCATCAGTGCATGCGTGCGTGTATGCGTCTCTGTGACTTGTCGTGCGCGGATAGCACGCAAGGCGATGGACGACGAGCGTCACCGCCGCGGTAGTAGGCTGAAGACAACGACGACGGCGATATACGAGTGATCGGCGCGGCGGCGTCGACGACGTCACGCGCGCGCCCGCTCGCTCTACCTATCTCTCTCGCAGTCTGGCCCCTGTCTGCGAGAGAAATGCGGAGGAAGACTACTCGCAGCAGCTAGTTCGCAGAAGAGAATCGCCGTGTGTATGTGTATTATAGTGTCTGTGTATACGTGTGTGTGCCTGTGTATATATAGGTGAGAAAGAGAGCGAGAGGAGGAAGAATTTTTTCAAGAGCGAGAGAGACAGCCAGACAGACGGATAGACAGAGCAGTGTGCCACAGAGATGCTGCCGAACTGTCAGCGGCGGGCGGCGGGTTAACGTGTCTCTCGTCGACCTGTGCGAGAAGACTAGAAGAGAGAGAGAGAAAGAGAAAGACAGAGAGGAGGGAAGAACACGGAAGGCAGTTGAGCAACGGAAGGGTAAGCGCACCCGTGTGGGTATATATAAGCAGCACAACGCGCGTGTGTATCATGTATATGTGTGCGCGCGTATATAGGCGGCGGCGAAGAGAAAGAGAGAGAGAGAGAGAGAGACAGCGGCGGCGGCGGAGGAATTAATAATATTATTACTCAGCCACCGCGCGAGCGACGACGCGCGCTCACAGGAAAACATCGATTTTCAAATCACGTCCTCACTCCCTCTCTGTCTTTCTCTCTTTAGGCGAGAGGAGAGCCGTGCGGCTCGAGCTCTCCCCAGGATTTTCTCTTCCTCCTTTTTTACTTCTCTGATGGTAGGCAGTGTATAGTAGTACAGTGGTGGGGTGGGAAACGTGTGGGTGGTGCTGCTACCGCTGCTGCTGCTCATTGTTTCTCTCTCCCTCACTCTCCTCCACCTCTTCTCCTCCTCCCCCTAGTGTGTGTATGTGTGTGCAGGATGTGGTGCCGCAAGGTGGAGAGGCCTTTAAATGGCTCCAATTATGCTCGATGAGGTGTTCGCTCTTTGGTACTCGCAGCACGTAGTGGCCTGCTCTCTCTCTATATGTGTGCGTGTCACTTTTGACCCGCTCAATTGATTTCGACAATGGCTCAGCAGCCTGCCGAGCCAGTGGTGCCTTGATCAAGGAGGAAGAGGAGAGGAGGTTAATAGATAGATAAAGCTATTCCCTGAGATATTTTTTGGAGCAAATTAGTGTGGTTTTGTGACTCCGATTATATACAGTTAGATTGGATAGTGTTAGTTTGACATTTCTATCTGTTCAATTGTAACAAGAGATTGATCGGTCATGTGCAACATCTTTCACTACAAAATAGAGCAAAGGATTTGAACCGGGATCGTTTTTCAACTTTCTAAAAGAAGTATCTGTTTGTATAACTTTAGTTGCTATGCAGATTTCTAAATGGCATAAGTGAACCTCAAAGTGTTTCTGAAAGGTGTAGATGATTTTGTGGTTTCTGTTGTGGCTTTTGAGAGTTTAAATACTGTGAAATTGTGAGCTGCAATGATTTTTTTGTGGTCATGTGGAATAAAAAAAATTGAAACTACATGCTTGATGTGGCTTTCAGAAAACCAGATGTAGCACACTGAGGAGAAATCGGGACAAAGTTGTTTTATGAAATATCATTGTTTTCTGATATTGGAGTAAATCTTAAAAAGTGTCCTTATTGTTAATTAACTAAATTAATATGTTAATGTTTGCACAGTCTATCAAGTTTTCAGATGGTTTTCTGTTTAAGGTGTATTAGTTTTGGATTTTTACTTTAAAAAGTAGGAAATGAGTCAGTTGTGAATTTGCGATGTTTTCAAGCATATGAGAGAAAAGTGAGGTTAGGTTCTTCTATGATCATTGAAATTCTTGAATATTCTCTGCAAAGTGATTTTATCACAATCATAAGCTTTATCTTATGTCCGAATGTGCTTATAGTTACCATGTAACCTTTATGGTGTAATAAGATTTACATTTATTATTTGTTCTTCAACTTAGTTCTATTTTTATTATTTATCAATATCTCTCTACAATCATCTATTATAAGAAATTGGCTACATTGGTATAATAATTTCATATATTTATTTATCTTTGAAACTGTTTAATTGCTCTTTTCATCAATCCTTACACATATGTAATTTAGTATGTGTTTCGTATTTTAAGTTTAGTTTTCTGCATCCAATTTTTCTCGTACAATATCATTATTGAATTACTTGCTTTATCCTTGTGATTAATTAACTTATCAAGTGCCTTTTGATTTATATATATTATAAGTGACACATTGTATTTCTTGTTATAAATCTAACTTTATCTGCGTCATATATAAGGTGTGGTGCTCAATAGAAATCAATTACATATCTAGGTGTAATCCAATTAATATCTTATATTTGCATTTTTTAATTGGTTCACAAACAGTTTAGAAAAACTTACAAATAATTACACTTGACTCTTATGTAAATGATTTATTGTATGTGATTCATATTACAAATTATATATGAATCATAGCTTTCAATTGATTGATTGCAATGATAACACTTTCCAACAATAGCGGTACCCTATCCTGATGATTGAATACTCAAAATGCTTTTGAACTAGTCTATTGTGGCGAACGAAGAAATTATTCAATTTAAAATAAATGAAAAAGAAGCCTATTCTATTTATAATAATGCATCGATTACAGTACATCACCTGTTCGTCTCAATCACTCAAGGCTCAGTTCCAAAAATAAAAAAGTTTAATTTAAGCAATCTGTTTTATTTAAAGAACAGTATTTACAAACAATCTACTGCACATTCTTTTTGCTGAAAAAAAAACGTTGGAAAGTCTTTCATTTGATCACTTCACACTCTGCACTCACTTCATTCAAGGCTTATACTGTATACTTCTAACGAACACAAAAATTTTCAGGAAACTGGACCGTCCTCTCGGAATCGCAGCGTCCCCGTGGCCGTCGCTACCAGCGACCTGGAGCAACAGCAGCAGCAGCGGTGTACCATCGCAGCGACATGTCGTGTCTACTATGCGCCACAGATCAGTCGACGCAAGAAGCAGCAGCAGTAGTAGCAGCAGCAGCAGCAGCCGAGCGCCGCCGCCGCTTTCTCCTCGTTATCCCAGTCCCCGCGTCGTTGCAGCGTGGCTGCTAAGGGGACGACGACGCCAGCAGCGTCAGCAGCGGCAGCAGGAGCGTAAACAACAACAACAACGACGACGACGAAGAAGACCGCCCGACGATGGCGGACAACGTCCTTAGGAAACCGGCGGCGGCCGCCTCGCATAAGACGCCGGCCGACGGACAGATGCCGCCCGCCCGGAAAATCTCGGCGCCGGTGCACCGCACCACCACCGAGACGATACGGCTCGGCGAGCCCCTCGACCCTCCTGGTTAGCCCGCACGACGACTTTTTCCTTTGTTTTTTTTTTCTTTTCTTTTGACTTTGGTCTCGGTGAGATTAGACGTGGACGGCGATAGGATCGCGTTTCGTGTTGGGAGGTTCTTTTTTTGAGAGATAAGGGAGGTAATTCGAGGCGGGATTAAAAGGCAGAAGACTTTTTGTAGACGGTAATGAATATCAATTGTGTACAGAGCGGAGGACACCTGATTACATCTAATTTCTATATAGAATTTTGGTTCGTTTTTCACACATGATTAAACAGAGACAAAAAGTATTGTTTGTAGTTTTCATATTGTTCTGGAATATTACTGAAGAAGAGTCTATTTTTATCTGAAATTCGCGTGATATTTTGCTATTAACGTTCTATTATTGTAACAACGTTGAATCGATTATTTCATTTGTTTCTATAAACACTTAATATTATGTGTATAGAAATATTCTCAGAAACAATTAAACTTATAATGACTAAAAGTATTAAATCATGTTTTTGTTGATAATAAAATATTGTCTCTTACATAGATATATCTTTTACATAAATTATGGTACGAGAAAATAACGTGTCAATCTGAAATTCGCGTGACCTAATGGAGGAGAAATAAATTATCCTGAATATGATTGGAGAGTTGTGGAATTTAATTATGTTTCTTTTCTAAGTAACTAATAGGTATGTAAAATGACAGTATAGTTGGTTTTATGTGTGATCGTTTTATTTATTGATTAAAAGGGCTAAAAATTCCTTAACTCTTTTCAGTACGTTATAATTACTCAATCTCTAGGAATAATACGTCGTTTTCACAGCAATGTTCGTTTGCTTTCACGAATGAAGCCATTAAAAATGATTAGTATGTTGATACAGCATACGTTGTATGCTTTAATGACAAAATCCAAATATTTGCAGGAATTCGAATCACGCCGAAATATTTTACGTCAAGAACATCAAAGCTTCTGCGTCTACTTCACGCATTCGACTCCTTTTTTCAAATATATTATAATGAATAATTTTAAATAATTTATTATAATTTCTAAATTCTAATTTTTCAAAGTGCCTATTCAATATTTTCAAACGTCATAAAACGAAAAATAATCAATAGCTCGCGTATTTTTGAAGCTATGCTAAAATACTGCTATAAACCGTAATTCAATTCGCGACAACCCACTACGGTAAAAATCCCGTTGCTAGGCTCTCCTAAAAAAAAAAGTTGGAATTTCCTGCGAAGCTCTCGCGTACGTGACTCACGAGTGCTTCTCTCTCTCTTTCTCTCTCTCTGTGCGCGCGCTCTCTCTCGCCGGGTTATTTTTATCCTCGCGGCTCGACTCAAATTTTCGAAATGCTTTTTACGAAAAAGTCAACCCTCTCGTGCGAAAACTAAAATTTTCTGAAAAATTTCCAGGCAAAAATCACCACCACCACGGCCAGTCGTTGGGTTCGATGCCTATCCCCACAGGCAACTCGACGCCCAACACGCCCAACAGCACAGGCGGCGGTGGTGGCCAGGGCCGCACGAAGAAGACGTCGTCCTTCCAGATCACGAGCGTGACGGTAGGCTGTCGCATGAGCAACGACGCCGGCGAGGATTCGAACGACGACCTCGACGAGTCGCATACCGAGGACAACAGCGTGGATGGCCACTCTCGTCTGACGGATATCGAGACGCCGAGCTACAGCGAGGACACCTTCTCCAAGGACGACGTGTTCTTCAACGCGAGCAACGCGGCGCTGAGCACCGCACCAGTCATACCGACGAGCTCGCAATACGGCCTCGCTATTGTGCCCTCGTCCGAGGCTAATAACGCGAGCAGCGCAACGAACGACAGCAACATCAATACTCTGGACATTGCGTCCGTTACGGATAACAATATTATCAATCTGCTGTCGAGCAATGTAAAGCAGGACGCCGACCTCAGGGAGGTCCACTCGCACGGTACGCGCACATGGAATTTTTAATTTTTTAATTGTACGGGTGCGGTGAAATTTGGGTCAGAAGTTCATATGAGTGTATTGCTTGGAAAAATGTGTGTATTTGTATTGAAACGTATAAAAGAATTGCCAGGGCTAGAACCTTCGTCAATATATATTGATTTTCGGCAGTGTACTTAGTACTAATTTGCAGTAAAATTTTTCAATAAATTATGTTGAAAATGTAGGAAATAGTGACAAAGACAAACCGGAGCAGTTTGAAAAAAATTTTCGAACTCTAAACGTAATAAGTGGTATTATTTGTAAAATGTTTTGTAGGTAGTTGCTATGAATTGGACTTCCTAGTATTTTGTAATTCTATCACGTCTTAATTTTCCAAATTTTATTCAGTTATGGCTTATTCTAAGAAACGTTTCAATCAAAAACAGACATCGATGTTTTATTTAAATAATCAAAGTGGATTTTTCTTATATTTACTAATAGAATTGATATGGCTAAATGATGCATTGTTGGAATGGATCGAAATAGTTTTTAACAATTTAATGAAATTTATCTTTATGTTATTTTATTCTATCAATGCAAACTTTAGACGTATGAGAATAATATTTAACGGATGAAACTTTAATTTTGTAAATACAGCTAAACAAAATTTTAATAAAAAATAATATGAGACAACAGGTAGGAACGAGAGATTCAAAGTCGTGAAAATCGAGAGTACGGAGCCGTTCAAACGCGGCCGATGGACCTGTATGGACTACCTGGACCATACGTCGGTGAACCAGCCGACAGCGATAAGCACGCCCAAGGTGTCCGATCCTAACGAGGTCTGCATATCGTACGGCGTTACGAACACCGGTATCGTTATACCGGACAAACAGCAACAGGTCGTCGACGACAAGGGGATGACCATGGACGCGAACGGGCCCATTCACCCGGAACAGCAGCAGCAGCAGCAACAGCACCCGTCGGTGGGTTACACGGTACAGACGCCTCAGCAGCAGCAGCAACAACAACAGCCGCAGCAGCAGCAGCAGGTGCCGCCGCAGTACTTTCAATCTTCGGCGTCGCAGACGGGACAACCATCGGGTCAGCAGCAGCAGCAGCAGCAACAGACCGGTGGTCAGGGTACTACGTTACCGACCAATCTGCAGTCGGCCCATCCGAACAGCATGGCGCAGACGCAGAGCATGCCCCAGGGCGCTATTCCGATACTCACGCAGCAGGGATGGTGAGTTTTGGAATTTTGATTGAATTATTAATAAAAGTAGTGAGGTAGAAAAAAGATGGTTTGTCTTTCAAGAATTCAGTAAGGATTTAAACAAATTTTTCAACAAAACTTTCAATTACCTATAAACATTTTTGAATCAATAATGCAGAAGAAAAATTACTTAAATATGTTTTTTTTTTTTTAATCCAAAGATTTAAAAATATCACGTACTAAAGAAACAATACAAAAGACTATATTTCATTTCGCTGCCTTTAAATATAAATATAGAATTAATGTAATCTTTACCTAATCTAGTTTAGTTGACGATAATTCATTTATTTACCCTAGATAATTGAAAACAATTGAAACCGCTGATAACAATTACAACTTCGACTTTCTAATGCAACTTATCATTTTTAGTCCTGTCTCGCAAACCAACAATGTGGCGGCGCAACAATCCCAGCAGCAGCAGCAGCAGCAGCAGACGATAGCGCATTCCCAGGACGACACGACGTACGTCCCGGTGAATTCGCAAGGGCAAACGATGCAGCCCCAGACGCAGCAGCAGGCCCCACAGAGCTCGCAGACTGCACCCAGTATAATCGTGCCGCAGCAGCAGCCGACGTCGCAGGGGCAGCAGCCTGAATCGATGCAGGGAATGCAGGGCATGCAGAGTATCCACACAGTTCCTCCTCAGACCGGCGCAGCGTCGACGCCTCAGCAGCAGCAACAGCTGCAACCGCAGTCGCAGGTAGGTGGACCAGGAACTGGTTATTTATGGTCTACTATATTAGAAAAGGGTCTTGTGGGAATAGAAACTAGAGCTCTTGCTTTATTTTGTATACGTGTATTATGAAACCTTTGACATTAACGGGTTCGCCGTTGTACGAGTTGCGTAAATATATTTTAACATTCATTACTTTTACTGATTATTGAAGAGATAAGAGAGAATTATTCCTTAAGTATTCTGCAATTAGGGTATAAAAGAAATTTATACTTTTTCAAAGAACCATTGTAATAAAATAAATCCTGAAAAAAGTTGTAAAAGTAATGAGATCCATTTTTTCATAATTAAAATAAAGCTGAAAATTTAGTTTCTATTCTTATTTATATGGTAATAGAATAAACTTCAGGAAGGATTCAAAACCATGACTTCAAATAAAGCTAGTCTCATTAAACAAAAAAACATCTTTTTTTCCAGCGCGCAAAATCCTTTAGGGGTGTATCTTACCGACAGAGTAAAAGCCAGATCGATATAAATGATCTTATAAAAAGTGTCAAAAACGTAAATATTTCTTCTAGCTGTGTATAAAATATTACATTGTTGCGAAAATGCACAAAATAATGACGACTAATTATTCATTTTGTCAGTCCCAAAAACAAGACTTTGGTAAAAGAGGACTTGCACATATTTTTCTTACTATACATTTCTTATTTTACTATAAAAAAATATCGTGCTATTGTTGATACTTATATCTGTAATATGTCAGCATGAGAGAAAACAGTTTTGGATGATTTAAATATCATGACATTTACTAACGACGTTTTACCGTGAATTAAAATAAATAATCGTTATTAACCGGTATTTTTCTTTAAAAAATCTCTTAATACGAAGTGAAAATTTATTTTGTGTTTTGCTTTTATTAACTGACTAATAATTTTTATTTGAAATTATTCATTTTATAAAATTTTGTCTCAAAATACACGCCTCAGTGACTTGCCTCCATTGTTTTTACGAAACTTTTTATCATTTATTTGGCTATACATTAAACATGAATTCATAGTACCGATTTTTTAGTTCCATTTACAACGTACGTTATATTACGATCACTATCAATGTGTCAACGCAAGTCCATAGTCTTACTCTCAGATTTATTTTCCTTATCACCCAAAATAAACCAACAAATAACTGCATAAAAAAAACAAAACCAACCAACCATTTAACGTATTTTCGTCCCTTGCCTCAACCCTCATGTAACCTTCACATCCCATTTTCAGGTGATGGCACCAGCGGGGCAGATGCAACCTGGCCCACCTCAGCAACAGCAGCAGGCGACGTCGGCTGGGGGTGCCCCTGTGCAGGTGGTCGGCGGTATGGCCTTCCAGCAGCAGCAGCAGCAGCCGGCGCCGACGCAGCAGCAACCCGACCAGGAGCAGGACTCCATGGCGGGTATGGTGGTGACCGGGGCCGGCGGCCCGACGGCTGGCCAGTCAGGTGTCGCGCCTGCGGAGTCAGCCCTACTCGAGTCGCTCGCCGAGGTCACGCAGAACGCCGAGGACCAGCAAGCCCTCGAGGACAATGAGAGGTGCGTTCTTTTAGAGTGGCGCGGGTGGTGGGGTCAGTGTAACTGCGCTATTTGGTGGAAAAAGGATGTATACATGTACTATTTTAACGGGGTTAATGCTACGTGACTCATGGTCATAAATTTTTTATAATTGCATTTGCGTGTTTAAAAACGCAGCTTATGCACGTGGTAGTAAGATGAAAAAAATATGTTTACAATACAAACGAAGAGAAAACATTACATTTTTGAAAATGGGATCTTAACATTCTACTTGCTAAATAAAATACATGTCCTTTTTCTATCCGATGCATTAATTGGTAGTCTGAGATAAGAATGTTTAATTGTTATCAAACTCGTCAAGTTCTGCTGGTTATCTAAATAGTTTATAAATAATTGTCTAGTATATTCAATTTATTATATTCAGGTTCTAGTTATGTAGAGTACTGACTCGTTTTAATGATTAGACAATTTCGCTTTTAATTTATAACATTTTGGGTTAGAATTAGCATGTCGCTGAGAATACAAAAAAAATTCGTATGAGAAAACCAGAAAAGTGCAACACTTCATGGAACTCAAATGGAATGATTATCTATGCTTTCCTATAACGACACCCTTAATCTTCTATTGTGAGGGACTATAAGAAGATTACACTTTCCAAAAGATGAAGTATTTTGAATACACAGTTATGCGACAGGCACACAGATAATGTGATCTTAACGTCAAATATTTACAATTTCCATTGCTCATTCTAATTGGAAAGTCTAGCATTCATCAGTTGCGATCTTGCCGTGTTTACGTCTAAAGCGCGAGAGGCTATATTTCGGATATGCTTCTATTTGAACATCAGTGTTTGCTTGTAACTCGCTGTCAGATAGTGCTTGCAACGGTGGCTCCGACGTATTATATCGTCAGATACCCCAATGGTACCACTTCTTGGTTTCTCATTGCATCTACAACGATGTTGCATCCGCCAGAAACTGTGGATGTGAGATTTCATCGTAATTTCCGACGGTGCGTTTGCTTTGCCACATCCTCGTGGTTAAATTACATTTTGATTTATCAATTTATTTCTCTTAGCTTTTCCGCTGTGTTCAGTTGTTTGAATAGGAAAATTTTGAATTATAATTTTAACTATCGTGAAAAAGAAATTCACGAAATTATATGAACATTTGTGTGAATAAAAACTGAGTTTTTAAATCAAATATTATCTACATAAAGATTTTATATCTACTAGATCACTCTGCTGAAAATGAAAAGCTTTTTACCACAGACTATCACAATATCTTTGCAAAATTATAAATTTACTAATAATAAAAGGAGATACTAGAATTTAAAAAAAAAAACTAATTGCAGATATTGAATATAAGAATAAGCCGTCTTAACGAAATTATTTTTATTACTTATTTTACTGTTGTATCACTCGAAATTCATCAAAACTATACAACTTCGAAATTAATATACGTTCTCTTAAATATTCAGTCACTTTACCAACATCGTTTCTTAATTGAAATATAAAATTTTCAATTTCGCAAAATGATAGAAATAGTGTGCAGTATTAGTTTGAAGTTGTATAGGTACATAACTTTTAACAGATGCAACTTAAACTTCTAAATTCTACGATACAATTTATACAGATGTATCAAAATTTATTCCCATACTTTTCATGTTTTACTCAATCGGTAATTAAACAATTTTCGTGTCTTCTTACAAAATGGTTAGCAATAGCAATGAAAATTGATTATAATTTGTACAATTTACAGTATGTCGGGGACAAGTGCCGTAGCCATCGACAATAAAATCGAGCAAGCTATGGTAAGTACTCGAAATTTATTACATTGTAAGCCGCTAAGGGTGCCGGTGTTCTATTATTGTTTGAGCGATATCACGTACGTTGTTATTAAAAGCTTTTTATACACTTCAACTATTATGTAACATTAAACTTGCCCTGGTTTATTCCTTGAAGTGCGTTCATTTATCAACTTTAAATTATCAATTCACTTACTTTTATTAAGTGAAAATTATTATAAAAAATATACATTAAAAATTACATAATAATTGTAGCATCAAATCTTGATAATTCATTGAACATTTTTTTTCTTCTTATTACTAATAAATAAAAACATTTTTTATAATTTACAATTAACACATTTTAAAAATATTTTTATTAATTCTTAAATTGAAAAACATGAATATTACGTGATATTGCTCATTCAATAAAATATAAAATACGTTTCAGAGCAAATTTTTGAAAACTATTGTTCCACTTATTGAAATCTAAAAGTCAATCATAAAACTGTATCAAATTTAAAAAACATTTCATTTTTCCTATGTCTACTTGGGAAAACTATAAGTACTGAATTGAAAATCCTAAGCTTACAAATTTTTTTGATGTCTGACTTTTACATCCTTACACATTGCTAATATATTTACATATCTTACGGTTATTTTCGCTCTTTTCTAGGACTTGGTGAAGAGTCATTTGATGGTTGCCGTGCGCGAGGAGGTTGAGGTGCTAAAGGAGAAAATAGCCGAGCTGATGGATCGCAATAATCAGTTGGAGGCAGAGAATTCGCTCCTAAAAGCTCACGTCACGCCGGAGATCCTGGCTCAGATAAGTCAGTCGGCCACGAAATTGCCCAACAACAATTCGGGAAGTGGTCAATAGGTAACCGCTTGTGTACATAAGTTTCTCAACGGAAAAACAAAACAAGAAAAAATACCCCTCGTCGAAGTACATAATGGATAATATAATTATTGTATATAACTTTACGATTTTTAGAAATTTATAAATAATGAGATTTATTATATTATACATAATAGCGCGTTAGTGAGTTTTCCTCTGTTTTTTCTTTCTCTCTCTTTTTTTTTTTTTTTTTTTTTTTGTAAAAAAAAATAAACGAATGGAAGGATAAAAG
>UXGD01000968.1:0-42237 GCA_900474315.1 Torymus auratus
CCTGCGCAATGTAATAATCTACCATCCTAGGCAGTTTTGAGCTCAAATATCAACGGCACCCTAAAAAATTATGCGAATGAAAATAATCTAAATTTCGTTCGAATAATTTTTTAGGGTGCCGTTGATATTTCTATATTTTGATAATATAGAATTAACCGTGTTCTGTCGGTAAAACAGAGTACACGAGTACCACACCCTCTTAAAAGGATTAATACAAACTATAACATGTTTAAAATATTTAATCTTGAGACTAAATTGCCAAATTCTGCTGCACTGTATTTCAAGAAGAATATGTACAGTAAACCTATGCAATTGTTATACATATTCTTAAGCGAAAATTTTCACTCGACTCGTGAAACGCTTGCAGCGAAGTCGCAAATCTCGGAGTGTCCCAAGCCCCGAAATCGCTTCTCCGAAATTGAATCGTTTTATTGGTTATTTTTATCGCAATTAAATTAATCATCGACCGAAAGCCCATGATAAATCGTGCGTTGTTTCATCATAAGCGGTGCAATTGTATTGCGTACTCAGAATCTCGTAATGCATTTATAGCGCATCTTATCATCGACAGATCGATCTATATACCAATGTGTATTTACCTATGCGTCTTATAACAATCGTTATTGCTTTTAATTTTAAAAGCAATGAATTGTGGTAAATATTGTATGGTTGTATTATTTATTTAGGAAGAATAAGCTCTAAGGATAGCTTAGAATATCTTCACAATATTTCTCTTACTTTTTAGTGGCGCAATATGTAACCATGTAGATGAATATACTCAAAATTACTTGTAAATTTATGAAAAAATAAAAATGTTAATGTAAGCTCAGCGTCGAAGAGCATGCGTGGAAAAATAGGTTTAAGTTAAGTTGATATAAAAAAATGTGTTTGAAAACAAAGTTAAATTTAAGTAAAACTTCAATAAACGGGGTAGAGTAATATGTAAAAAGATGATAACGTGTAAAAGCGAATAATTGACCAGAATTTGAGAATAAATAAAATAAAAGTGTCAAGCGAGGTTTTCACGCAATTAAAACGCGTGCGAGATTCCCATGTTAGAGTTATACCTCGCCCTTTTCCCTTCGACTCCGAAAAGCGTTTGGAGTCCTCCCTTTTTGCATCGAGCGGGCCGCACAAAGCGAGGGACTCCTTTTGCCAAGAGCGACAAAGACGCGGCGCGTCGGCAAAGTCAAGCGAGGTCCTTTTGAGAGATAACCTGGCACGGCGTCCACTGTCCAAGACATTAGAAGGTCTGACGCCGGCGTAGCACGGAGAGTGAGTGTGCTCCGAAATTTCGAAGCACAACAAAAATACCTCGGCGAGGGTTGGTGGTGACGGTTCGCGCTTGATAATTGGTTGCCGCAAGGCGACGACAAAAGGTCGGCAGATAGGCTGCTGCTGCAGCATGAGGTGCAGCTCTGCTCGCTACCCTCTCCACGGTTCGAGTGTGCAATTGTTGAGAACGTCAATTTTAAACTAGAACATTAGATAAAATATGTGTTGATCCCATATATAGCTGGTTCAAAAGCATGAAGCATGCGCGTACCAAGATTACAACGCGGGAAACCAGGGAATCTGGAAAGAATGAAATCACTATCGAAGTTTTTTTATTTTTTCACTTACAATTTTTATTAACAGCGAATCCACATTGCGTGCTCGTGCTGTACGCCGTGTGGCGTGCGATTTGTGCCGTGCGAAAAAGAAAAGATGTTGTTCGACTTCTACAAAATTTATTAACACAGGATAAAACGGATTCGACCTACTGCCAAATGGTCTATTTTTATTTATTCTGTGTTAATCAATTTTGTAGACGTCGAACAACATCTTTTTGGCACGGCACAAATCGCACGCGCCATACGGCGCACAGCATGCAATGGGGATTCCCTATAAGGTCCACATTTTCTTTCCTCGTTTTATTTATTCATGTTCTTAGGTTACCATTTTGACAAAAACTGGTACATTGGTCTGGTGATCGTCAGGGTAATTTTTTCCCGCTTAAAAGAATATCACTGTGATAATTACAGATCCCTACGATCAATTTGTTCTTTTTTTAATTATTCTACTCACTATACTCATCCGGTGTTCGTTATAAATCAAAGAACACCGGGTGACAAAAAGAACTATAATAAATATCCAAAATTGAAACCAAATAACGGAAAATATAATAATGTCGATGAAGAATGTCAGTTCTGCGTGTCCTAGGCGGAGATCTGGCTCAAATGAGCAAATAAGCAAGTATAGGAAAATGTACAAAGTCTCGTACTGGGCCAATATAGGAGGTGGAAAACCCGAAGCACATTATCAATTTGACAAATGATTGAGTTTATTGAACAAACGATGTTCTTTGACAAGATGCAACTGGATTCGTCAAAACATAAATATCAAAGTGAGTAAGTGCAAACAGTTTGAAATCGCGTAATAGCAAGAAATAGAAATATATAATCTATACCTCATTCGGAGCGAAATTTATTTTCTCTTTGTCTTTTTCATTATCTGTAACATTGAAATGATTACAAATTATAAAAGTCCGTGACGACTGAGATGGAGATTTACTTTAGTTATCAGTAATAATCAATAACGCGCTTACCGGAATTCTCAGATGGACTTGTCCGATAATACAACTTCAACTCTTATTGTAGTTCCCTCGTCACCTGATATTAATCGTGAATATGCGAAAAAGCAATGTGATCGATGACGAATGAATTATATGGTTTCCTTTATACAAAAATCATATTATTTCAAACAATTATTGTATATAGATCAAAAGATTTATTCATGTTTTCATCGATTCTGCTAGTAAACTTTAACATAAGTAACCATTTGAAATACAAATAAAATTATTCGCGCGATTTAAAAACTTGAAAATATTTTGAAGATTTTTTAATACTTTTAAAAAAATTGAAAATTGTTAGCAACTAGGTAGAACAATGGAGAATAATCGAATAATCCCATATTCTATTTACAAAAACTTTATTATAAATTATTAAAGAAAATAGTTTCTAAGAGTTTGCACATTTTACTGTACATTCACGTGCGCGCTCTTTCACGCATAAAAAACTTTTACAAAACTTTAATCAACAACCTTATGCGTTAATCTCATACGTTTAGTAATTTCCGTAGTGTTTTAATCTGTATAAGTACGCAAAACCCCTGTTGTTGGATACACCCATGTACCCACTGGCGGGTGAGAAATCTATGTCTAGTGGATTGAACATCTTAGTGTTGAAGGTAGGGAAGTTGGCGAACACATGGAAAGACGGTATGTGGACCATCTTGAAGGCGTTCGGTTTCTTGTCCGAGGCTATAGCGAGGATCTCCGACGTCGGATTGAACTTTACTTTCGTGACAGCTGTGACGAGATTCAATATCGTTTTCACGGGTGTAGGACTGCTCTCGTTGAGGACGGCTTTCGTCTCGTAAATGTTGACGGCACCTTGTTTGCTGCCAGTGGCGATGAATTGGCCGTTTCGGGATACTGCGACCGACAATGCGGATAGACAGCCGTCATCGAAAGCTCGGTTCGTACAGGTTCGCGAGTTCACGTCCCATACATAAATTTCGCTACTCTCTGAAAAGTTGTAATTGAATGATTGAATATAATCATGGTTTAGATGATAATAGTGAAAAAACTTTTATATTTACCTCCATGAGCAATTAATTTCGAACTGTCCGGTGTGAAAGCTAGAGATCGGCATTTTTTGTTCATTTTCATAGTACCAATTAATTCTTTGGTTTTACTTGAAAGGAAATGCAATTCTCCAAGCCTTCCACAAATAGCAATAATTTTTCCATCAGGAGATATTTCGAATTTCTGTTAAAAAACAAATTTATTGATGTCAACAAAATAATTTTTTCGTAAACAATTATTAATTAGAACGAAAGTTTACCTTCATGTTTGTAATTCCATGAGGCAAAGGTATTCGCAGTACCTTTCCTGTAATTAAATCATATGAATGGCAATGTGCATAGCTCATTGAACCAGCAAGTATTTCGGTTCCTTCCTTTAAGAATCTTGCTGTGTGTATTGGGAATTTTTCAAATTGTACACTATGTAACTTAGTATTTTCCCTTCCATCAATCTAAAATTATATAATGTTTTAGTTTCATTTAATAATTTAATACAGATTTTATACTATAATTTATTGAAATATCAAATTTCATTTTACATGCCTCAAACAAAGACACCACTCCAGCTGAACCAGCTACTAGTGCAACTGTTGAAGATTCATGAAACTGCACGGAATTGATAAAGGGACCTTCTATGTGAGTCTGTTTATTTATATCTGAAAGTACTTTAATATCAATATTTTCTTTTGCTAGAGATTTACTTTTCTTTGGCACTATATGATTGCTATGCTGTTAAAAAAAAAAATAACATTAACAATGTACAATAGCAGTTATTAATATGTTTTTGTGTAACGAACTTTTTTTGCAACTTACTTTTAGAACTTCATCATCATCATCATCTGAGCCTTCCTCTTTTTCTCTATTTAATTTTGCCCATTTTGGTGTTCCCACGACATGTGAAAATTTATTCTGTAGTAATTCAGTATATTTCCTTTCTGGCCTACCATCAGGTAATTTACGATTTTGTTCTATCAGAGCTTCTTGTATCCTACACAAAAAGAAACATTAACAGTCGTCTTATACAATATAAAAAATTTTTAATATAGTATAGGATAAAGCATTACGATATATCTTCGTCATCCTCGTCTTTCCATGCTGCAGCTTTAGGTGTCTGCTCTGATCCTGCAGTGCTCAAGATTTCATGATCTGACTCATCTGAGTCATCTGATTTCTCATTGTCACTACTGTCAATAATACTACTAGCCTCATCTTTGATCTCTGGCTTAGGTTCAACCTCGCTTTCAGTGTCATCCTTCAGATTCTCAATTACATCGCTTGGATCACCAAATACTAGTCTTTCCAACCTACGTAACATAAAACACAGCAATTGCAATGTGCTCTTTCAGCATGAAAAAAGCCTAATCATTCAATTTTTACCTAGATTCTTCTTCAGGATCATAACGACTTTTACGTGGTTTCTTGGAAGACTGTGTGGCTACACTCCAGGAGCTCAGTGCATTGCTCGCTGTGGTCGCCGTCGATGCATCCGACACAGTTCGCGTCCTCTTCTTCCTAGATTTAGCCTTTCCCGGCTGCGCGAATTCCGCTTTTTTACTTTTCCGCTCACGAAGCATCGCTAAAACTCGATTATTACAAACAAAAGCAGCGATTCGACGTCGACCACGTGAAGGCTGAATGCATGTAAACAAACGATTTTGGAGGTTAGGTCTAACAGTGCGCTACGGACACCTATACACGTGACTGCTGTGAACAGTGAAAATGCGTCGCAGACCGCAGTATCCACCGAGGCACCGACCCACCGTTGCGGCGTTGCAATAGTCAAAACTTTCGTCCCGTATATAGGTAGCCGGCGTATATATAATTCACTGAATCAGTGCGTAAAAAAAAACTCTATTTGCGAGATCAGGATTATCAGGAATCATATTTCCAACGATCAGCGTTTATTCTCCATTCTTTTCTTGGAAGTTTAACCGAGATAGAATACGGATTCCTCTTACTTATGTGCACTTGCTGTTCTAGGAATTTCGATAGTAAAAAGAAAACTGAAGTCTTTCTTGAATTTAAAAAGGTTATAGATGCAAAAACAGAGATGTATGTAAACAACCATTTCGTTGACATTGTTGAGATATCTGTATCACGGATATTTAATATTTGATTTTTTACTGAAGTTTTAGCCAAAAAAAATGAGTGTAGAATATACTTCAACTCGCATATACTGCAACCAAGGAGCCATTAGATCAGTAAGATTTAGCGAAGACGGATCTTACTGTATAACCAGTGGTTCTAATAGAAAAATAAAGCTATGGAATCCTTACAAAAGTGTTTTACTAAAAACTTATGCTGGTCATGGAAACGAAGTGATGGATGCTTGCTCGTCATGTGATCAAAGTCAAATAGCATCGGGCAGTGTTGATAAATCAGTTATAATCTGGGATGTAATTGCTGGAACTCCTATACGCAGGTTAAGGGCTCACACAGGAATTGTAACTTGTGTTCGTTTCAATGAATTGTCTACAATGGTAGTATCAGGTTCACAAGATAATTCTGTCATGTTGTGGGATATTCGGGCAAAAACATTAACACCTGTTCAGGTTTTACCAGATGCAAAGGATGCAATATCCTCCATTAGGATTTCGGATCACGAAATACTAACAGCGTCATATGACTCAAAAA
This sequence comes from Torymus auratus, assembly GCA_900474315.1. Taxonomy (NCBI): domain Eukaryota; kingdom Metazoa; phylum Arthropoda; class Insecta; order Hymenoptera; family Torymidae; genus Torymus; species Torymus auratus. The sequence goes on from UXGD01000968.1 coordinate 6,262, forward strand.
TAAGGAGATATGATATTCGCGAAGGAAGATTCATAACTGACTGTATGGGTGAAGTAGTGACATGTGCAAGTTTTACTAAAGACAATCACTGCATCCTAGTGAGCTGTGCGGATGGATCAATCAGATTGATTGATAAAGAGACTGGTGAACTTTTAGGACAATATGAAGGTCTGTGTAAAAGTGATTTTTGCATGGAATCTAGTGTTAGTCATGATGACACAATGGTTCTTTCTGGCTCTACTGATGGACGGATCTGGGCATGGGAATTGATATCTCGAAAAGTTCTCATGCATCTTTCTGATGACAAATCGCAGCAACATCCTACTATTTCTATAGCAGTACATCCCAGCAAAAATACTTATTTAGCTGCAAATGGTCAGGACATTTTATTATGGGAAAAGAATCATAATTTTTTAAATTAGAACAATGGTACTGTAAAATAATTGTAAATTTTGTAAATTTTTTAAATAAAGAAATCAAAAATTCTAATTACCGCTATATGTACAATATTTATTGAAAAACTTTATAACTCTTCTATTAGAATATTTATAATCTAAACTCATATTGATATGTTATAAAATAGTTTTAATTTAACAATAATAATTTACTAAAATTATATCTAATTTACAATTGCTTGTGAAAGTTTGGATGAAACCACGTAAACAAAATTAAGCTCCTACTGTCCTAGATTTTTGGAGAAAAATTTGTGGAATCTTTAATACATGGTTTTCTAAAAATATATATTATTGTGTATCAATAATTATAATTTTCTTTGTTTACTTGATTTCATCCTTTTTTTATAAATAAAGTATTTAAATGTTTTATAGCTTAATATTTTTAAGATAATCTTCATCTAAAATTCTTTGCAAAGAGCTTAATGTCTGTTCAAACTGACTCGTAGAGGCCTGAAATTTAGTTACAGTTTCTTGTAAAACTAATTCGCTTTTCAGAAGCTGCTTGTTGGTATCAGTTAACTCTTCTACAGCATTTGTAACTGTAGTGTTCAATAAATCTCGAATATCCCTGTCAAGAGCTTTGTTACATTCTCGCAGTTTCTTGTGAAGTAAACTGTTGTATTTAACACAACTTTTCTCACTCCTACGATGCCTTACGTCTGTGTAAGTACAAGAGGTTGGATCAATTCCATAAGTTGCACTGCTCACACTATTATTATCATCATCAGATTCTCTTGCTTCTCCTTGAATCATGGTTCCGCAAGAATTAGAGGCCAGTAATACAGGGAATGAAATTCCAGTTCTGACGGCGACAGACTCATCATCAGATTCTGGAGCTTCTCCAGAAATGATCACAGCTTTTGCTTCCATTTTACGTTTTATCTGTACCTACAACTAAATTAATTCTGTTCAAATTATATTCTATAAGTCATTAAATGAATGATACAAAAAACATACAGTAAATAACTCCTCTCTATTGATAATTTATTCATAAATTACATGACAATGTATATTTTGCAAAAAATAATGTTTTTGTACTTTCATTTCAAATAGCACACAATTACGATCTAAAATGAGCGAATGAATCGAAACTACGTGGTGTAATAGGGAAAACAGTACAAGGTTGAACCAGGTTGAACTAGGTATTATATAGTTCGTACACAGTAACGTGTGAGACGTGACTGTTCTGCTGACGGTCACAATGTCCGAGAGATAAATTTTAAGTCTCCGATACGATCATTAAACATGCGCGATTAAAACGCACTTCGTCAGATACATATACATAAAAATTGAGCAGACGACTATTTAAATTATAACGAAAGTTTTCAGCTTTACCGTCAGATAAAAGATAAGATGTTGATCATCTGGTTCAAACTCTTTCTCCAGCTGTAATCATCTTGGACACTTGACATAGATACCTACGTACCCTTGATAAGGATTTCAAGGTTGCTTTACACTTTCGTTCGACCCGTATCTGCATAAATCTACATTTATCCAAAAGTGACCTTCGACTTCTTCGAGACTAAGAGTGTTGCACAAACAACTTTAAGAAAAACCTACAAAAAACTTACTTAAAAATATAGAAAGGAGCTGAACCTAGAAAGGAACCACTTTAGAAATTGAATTAAATCCTCATCGTCAAAAAGATGACGAGATTAACTGGCATAATTACCCATTTCATACACGCTTTAAGATAAGCTGACGCGGTCATTTCGTGGAGCGTCTAACCTCTCTGTCTACACTCCTTTCCAATAGTAGTCAGTATTCAGTCACCGTGTCAGCTTACTTACTCTATTATCCGTACACAGTTACACACACAAAGCACACACTCGCTCTCTTGGAAAAACACAGGGAGCGCGCGGCGTATATGTGGCACTCTACTCGCGGACGCCTTCCGCGTGCTGCAAAAGAATTAAAGCAGTCATGCGTCGGCGGCGTGCAGGAGGCGACAAAGACGGAGGCGACGACGACGTCCTCGCATGAAATTGTGTACAGGTTTAGTCGTTGAAAATCGTCAGGGATATACCGAAGGATAAACAAATCAAGGAAAGAAGATGTCGTGGAAGCGCAGGAAAGACGGCCTCCTGGCCAAAGTCAACTTTCCCCCATACACGTTGCAGATGCTCACCAGCAGGCACGTCCTCGTCGGCGGCGGCGGTGGTTCCTCCAAGACGGGCATCGCCAATGGTTTTGTACGTGATTCTAGTTTTATTGAAGATGGTGGATGTATGTGTCTGTGGGTGATGGATGAGGGAGACATCCTGGTCGAGGGACAATGCTGTTTAATTACTGGATCTTGGTTGTTGAGTTGACGGAGATTGGAGTTTTGGAGCTTTTTTAATTTGTGCTCAAATCGTAAGGGATAATAGAAATTTTAAGAAAATTTTGGATGATATTGTTATTTTTATTATTACTCTAAAAGTTATTTCCCTGACAAGATATATATATGAATTAAAAAAATCAATTAACTATATGTTTGGTATGTTAGTAATAACAAAATGAGGATATAACTACTTTATAGAAACACTAACAATCCTATTATGATTTTTTCTTTTTCATTCTTTTAATTAAAAAATTAAAATTAAATTAAAAAATTAAATTAAAATAAAAATAAACGTAAAGAATAAATACCAAAGTATCAATTCAATAGCATGTATGATTCCTTTTTTGTTCATTCAGCAATACTATTCTGTCATATAAAATTATTTAGTAAATACTTAAATACAAATAAAATGTAATAATTTAAATAGGTATACAAAGCAGGTGAAAAAACTAATATATCTAGTTATAAGTTTTTACACCAACCTATGTACAGGTTTTTTACCACTATAGGATTATTTTACTAAAAAATGAGTGAAATCCAAGATAATACTGCTCCAGATGGTCTGATGCACTTTCCAATCCATCTATAGCTATTAAACTTTATTTGCTTACAGAAAACAAGAAAAGATAGTTGCAGAACATTACTTGAGTCTTGATAATTCAGCCATACATTAAATTTTTTTAAATTAAAAATTTTTTTAAATATTTTTTTATTTGATTAATAAAAATTATATAATCTTGATTATGAACTCAAAATCTTTTCATTTATGACAGATACGCTTTATATAATATCTAGTTACCAGTATATAATGATCTAAGCTTCTCTAATTTAATTTTGACTACTTATCAAATTATAAAGTGCAGTTCAAATTTGTTGTTATGTTATTGCAAATAATAATAATATTACAGGAATGACATAAAAATGTGTCAAAGAACAAATGAACTAATTATCTTTTATTTATTTTAGGAAATATTTGAACTGTCTCACGATGGAACCCAATTCCTTGCAGAGGAAGTCACAAGGCATGAAACTGGACCCAATGTTGTGATGAACAGTGCAACGTTCAATGACACAAAGCGAATGTGGCTAGTTGCTGGTCAAGAGAGCCACTGTCAATTGTACAATATACATGCTAAGGTGGTGGTCGTGGAGAATGGTGAAATTCCAAAAAAGACAGGTTTTCCAACCAGGGAGGAACTAAGACAGAGGAGAAAAAGCAAAGGGAAAGAGGAGATCCCTGCAAAGAGGGAGAATGTTGAAGAAATCAAGAGTGACGAATCAAAGGCGAAACATAAAAAGCTGCAGCTCGTCATCCAGCCAGCTGATAGCATACAAACAGACTTTGGGTAAATCAAACCTTAACTCATTTTAATGTTCACATTTTACGAATTAAGAGAACTAATCGATTAATTGTATTCTTGTAGAACTACAGAACCTGTACAAAGAGTCGTTAGAATAAGTCTAACGGGCAACGTGATGGCTACGGGCGGTACGGACGGCCATGTACGTCTCTGGCACTTCCCACAGATGACGCAGATGCACGACCTCGAGACGCACACCAAGGAGATCGACGACATCGACTTCTGCGCAAAGGGCAAGCAAATGGCCACGGTGGCCAAGGATGGCAAGCTCGTTATCTGGAACGTGACGAACGGCACGAAGATCAAAGAGCTCACATGGAGTCTCTCGTCTGAAGCCAAATCCGTGTTCAAGCGCTGCCGCTATCGTCGCACCGTCGCTGATGCGCCTCCCAGTAGTCCGCAGCAGTTCCTCTTCACCCTGTCGAATTCGCTGCCGACGCGCGACAGGCGGAACAAAGCGGCGCACTATGGTTTCCTGCAGCTCTGGAACGTGGAGCTCGGCCAGGTCGACAAACTCATCACGTACACGGACACCCTGTCCGAGCTGGCCGTCTCGGACGATGGGAAATTCGTCGCGGTAGGCACGATGTCCGGCACTGTAGATATGTTCATAGCATTCAGCCTGCAGCGCGTTCTGCATGTGCCCGGCGCGCACAAAATATTCATCACTAGCCTCGAGTTCTTGCCCACGCTGTTGGACGGACCAGCGATCACGAGCAACGCCGAGGCAGCCGTCCTCAGCTGCTCCATCGACAACAAGATCTGCATACACAGCATACCGCACAGACGTGAGTTCTGGTTGAGAGTTAGGAATAGCATTTCAAATATTTATTTTGGAAAATGCTGAGATTCAGAAAGAGGGCATTTTGTTTCCTTGACAAGAATTATATTTATTCTTATTTTCACTTATGTCATATTTTTTAAATTGGGAAATCAATTAACATTTTGATGATTTATTCAATCCAATTTGACCTATGATTTAAGGCCCTGACATTGGCTTGAAGAAATCTAATTTTAAAGTAGAATTAAATAGGATTTAATCAGAAGTATCCATTAACTTGAAGTGCAAAAAATGAAAATTTTGTATTTATTGCTGTTGATTTCATCTATATTTAATTTTGATTTGTCTTTGCTTATCAATTACAAGCAAAAAATAGATAATAATTCCTATAGTTACTTAAGATATTTTTGTAATAACCGTTCTTATAATATTTTTAATTTATGATTATTTTTCTGTTTCAGACGCATTGCCGTTCTGGCTGTTCCTCATCTTCATAATTATAAGCATATGCGGTGCATTTATATTCTGCAGTTACATGGGCATTTGACCAGAAACATTTGCAACTAACACTGCATCGAGTCGGAAATTTGTACATTACAATTACGAGAGTTAGGATCACAAATTTCACAGTGATGTGTACAATTCGAGAATGAAGAAAAGAAACTATAGGAAAAGCAATCGAGGGAGGTGTAAAACAAATCAGTTTTTCTAGATATGACAGTTATAGCAATTGTTCTTTGTTCTGCACAATAAAATTAGAAACGGCGTTGTAAAGTCAAAGAAAAAAAAGAGAAGCGATGACGAAATGGTGTTGACGTCTTAAATTAATTATTATATTTCTGTATACATATTTTTGTGAAGTACTAATGTTCAATGATATTTGTTTAATAGGTGAAGTTGATGGTTTATTAAATTATTGTAAATGATATTGTTTTTGTGCATAAGACATGTCTCTTTATTTTCATTTTTATTATTATTATTATAATTATGATTTTTGAGACTTTGTAAGCCTTATATACTATATACATATATTTCAAACCGACGAGTAGCTTTTAAGTTTTATTACGAATCAATATTATTTTTTAAATCAACACATGGAAGATTAAACAGTTCGCCGACGAGCTCTGAAAACATGAAAATTCGTTGTTCATCATTTGAGTGGCCCCACAGTTGTGCCGACCTACTTTTCCCGCTTCAGTTTTTGTCATCATAACACACATAACAATTTTTCTTTTACAATAATGTATAGCGAGCTCCTAAGATGTAGCAGATAAAAAATATAACGCTTGCGTTACATCCGAAATTAACAAGCTATATAAATTGATAGTTTATAAAAAAAACGATATTATTGCGAAACGGTTCCAGTTTAGCACACAAGCGCGGTACAAGAACTTGCAGATGACTTTCAATTTCAAGCCCGCGCGATGCAAGCATCTGAGATAATAGTTCTGGGCGCTCGTCATCTCGTACCCTCCTACGATCCTACCTCTATATGCGTCGCGATTCATCCCACTCTCTTGGTCTCTCGTCGAATAACGAGCACCTAGGATTTTTTTTGTGCGCACATACTTTATTACACATGTTCCTCGCGTCTAAAGTGTCGGTGCAACTATCCGCGATGATGGCGCGGAATTGCGCAATGGTTACCAAGGGCGTGAGCATGTCGGCAGATTTTCTATTTAGACAGGTAGGTGTGGCCTTTTTTGTTTTCCTTCGGTTCCGGAGCACAAGGTGTTTGTTTTGGTTTGCGGGATAGAAATCAGGGCTGCTTTCCGAAATTCATTTTCACCTTATACATTTGGCAACGTTGTCGGTTTTTGACGGTCGAGAGCAGTCATAGAACAGTAATTTTACGATTATGTGGCTTTCTTAAGGAGTTCTTGCACTTCAGCTGTTGCCGACGTTGCCAAATTGTAAGATTAAAATGAATTTCGGGACGCAGCTCAGCTGTTCGCAGCCGCAGAAATATAAGGTTGGAATTTTAACAAATCCGTGTATCGTAAGGATTGGAGGAATTTTAAAATTATTGGTGAATTCTTGAGACCGGAAAGAGTGACTTATCTTGATTTTAGTGTAGGAGGTTAGTTTGTTATCGTTTCAATTCTAGGAGATAATTTTTGGCGCGAAAAACAAAGTTGCTCCGAAATATTCAGAACTGTATACTGAAGTATAATATAGTTAGTAAGTTTTATGATCGTTTCAATCTTAGATTCTGAATTGTTTTTTGTAAACTAAAAACATCGAAATTTCTTTTGGAGGCACGACTTCTGAACTTGCTTTTTCTATTTGTTCATAATATCAAAATATGATATTATACTTATGGTTATATATTATAAACGCATAAGAAGTGATCAACCATTTAAAAGAATGAAACAGAAAATATAACATATAGCTTAATTAATAATGCATGAAATAAAAAAAATAAATAAATAAATAAAGTGTGTGCCTCAAAATAATACTTTTGATAACGACAGTTCATTGAAATTTGTATATATCGACGCCCCGTACGAAGAAAAGCACAACTCGGACCGTTACAAACACTAGCACGACTCACGGTGCGCGGACGAAAAAAAGCGCAACTCAGTCGCTCTTTACGTCCAAGTCATGCGTCCGAGATTTTGAGCTGTGCTAGTCTTCGTCCAGCTCCGCGAGCAGTGCTTTTCGCTTCGAGGAGCAATAATTGATTTTACAATGACTCGACAACTCTTTTATTACACAACACGCGAAATTCCGTGTAAAATTCACCTTACATCATCTCTCACAACTTCCATAGTTCTTCGATCCCAAGTCCTCGACGTACACCTACCTGTTGGCGGACTTGAGCAACAAAGAGTCGGTGCTGATCGACCCGGTGATAGAATGGGTCGAGCGAGACTGCAAGGCCATAGAAGAGCTTGGCCTGGTCCTGAAATATGCCAGTAAGATATAATTTCAGGGGGTATATATATACTTTCTCAATGTCAATGAATCGTATTACGTTATTGAATTAAAAAAACTCAGCTAGTCAGAAAATGTTTTGCCCTGTATGCTACAAACATCCTTGAAAATGATCTCAGTTTTTTACTTATATTCATACTTTTTTTAATAACTTTTCATAGTTTTTCATAGTTTTTCATAAAACATTATTTATATTTCTCATTTATCAAACCTCTACCTATACCACAATCGAATTCATCCGCGCAGTGAACACGCACATGCACGCGGACCACATAACCGGCACCGGGAAACTGAAGAAACTCCTGCCCGGTTGTAAATCCGTGATATCGAAGGCGAGCGAGGCGCAGGCGGATCGGCACCTGAATCCTGGTGACGAGGTGACGTTCGGCAGGCACACGCTCAAGTGTCATGCCACGCCCGGACACACAGCTGGTGAGGTTTAGCCCTTTTTCTTTTATTTTATTGTTACGAAAGTAGGTAGTCTACCTATTTGGTTTATTTTTTTTTTCACAGGATGTATGACGTACGTATGCGAGGAACAGGGAGTGGCGTTCACTGGCGATACGTTACTGATAAGGGGCTGCGGGAGGACTGATTTTCAGGTATGTATGCTGTGGAGACTTCTTTTATTTATAAATAAGTTACATTGACATTGTATAGAATACTTATTTAAATTGATATTTTGAATTGATATTTTCGAAAAAATGGCGATTTCTTATAGAAATAATACGTAATTGTTGTGACAGGATAGGAATATGCTTTGTTGCTGAAAAATCAGTTGAAATCATATGTATATAAAAAACACGGTTACATTTTTTGATAAGGTTCAAAAAGAAATTAAAAGGGTATTTACCAGATCTTGATACCACAAACATAAATATCAAATATGGGCATTTCTGATCAACCGCTGACTGTATCTACTATGCTTCCAGGGCGGCTCGGCAGAAACTCTGTACAAATCCGTGCACTCAGTGATCTTCACTCTACCCGATAACTTTAAGCTGTACCCGGCACACGACTACAACGGGCGCACGGTCACGACCGTCGCCGAGGAGAAGGCGTACAATCCGAGGCTTACCAAGTCCCCCGAGGAGTTTGTCAAGATCATGAATAACCTGAACCTGCCCTATCCAAAGATGATAGGTAGAATGGGGAATTTTGGGGGCGAGATTTCTTTTGTTGAGATTTTTGTAATTTTATTGGTCTATGGAGAGGTCGGGTCATCGATGGAGTTTAGTGAAAAATTGCATACTGATTTGCGATATAGAAGAATTCAAATGATTATATATTTCTTAATTAGATTATATTATTGACTAAAATTTAAAATCAGTTTTGAATGAAAGTTGTGGATGGAATTTATCTGTAATAAAAAAGAAATCATTTTTTCTTTTTTTCAGACAAAGCCGTTCCAGCGAACAAAGTATGCGGGCTCTACGAAGTCGAAGAAACCAAATGAAGTTTACAGTAAGATAATACCATATGGGAGAAGATGTATAATAATTTATAACTCTTTTAATGTTGGCTGTTGTACATAGACCTTACCGTACTTTTTATATCGAAATATATTGCATAATAATATGAGATTTTTAAGAATAACCAAATAAAAAAAACACAATGAGAATTAATTTTTGATTCATTATTATTTTATAAATTTTGAATACATTACGGTTGGTTCTATATTTATAGATAATATCTTGTCGATAAAAATAATACATTTTCGCATTTTCAACAGGAATTTTAATAAATTTTCTTCACCTTATAAACGTTACAAAAACACCGGTATTCATCGACTGGCAATCATATTACAAAAAGAAATCAATCCTCATCGTTAATCGAAAAAAAATCATCGTCAATTTGCAAAATAAAAACATGTTTGTGTGAATCACAATGGCTAAAAGACGGCTAACAAATCGATCAGTCGCAGAAACGCATTTAGTAAAAAGATAGGTAACTCTCCACGGTAAGTTACGCGTTGAGGTATAAGTTATTCATTCGCGGTACACTGTATATAATTACTATAAGAAGTCTCACGTCGTTCGAATTGCTTGAAAAAAAATATATATATATCATGTATATAATATTTACGTATATAGAATATATTAAAAAATATATATACGTTTCTCGTTTTAAGCACAACTGGTTAGAGTTTATACGATAATATATTTACGTTGCTTTGAGTTTGTCATTCTCACTGTTATTATCTTTCTAAGGTAAAAAAGAAAATCGTGAGAATGGCATAATAGGTATATAGGCTTTTTCTTTCTTTAAGGCACGTGTGCACGGAAATATCCCGACTCGCGTTACGTCGAGTCGTACCTTTTCACTAGAACTGTACTATATGCATTGGTGATTAAGTTATGGCATCTATTGTTCAGAGATACACGACCGTTTGTAAAACAAGTAATGTACGTACATTCTTACAGAGTTTCATGATGAGTCATGCATCTCCAATGCGAAAGGTTAAAAACTATCCGCAGGCACAATATATATAATATACTTTCACATCTGTCTTATAATTTAAACATGTACATATATAGATAGATATCAACGTCGCGTAATTTTTCTCTGCAATAATAATAACAAAAAAAAGAGAAAGAGAGAATCTGCTCTATATATAAAATGTATATCAAATGTCCAGCGCTCCTCTACTGTATAATAACATCATACATATTATTATGCGGTACAAGCGTTTTTCTTTTTGCGTTCACGCGCGCCTTCGGCGAACGTGTGTTATAACGATGATTAAATATCTTAGGATGAGCGAAACTTGTAAAGCACTTCGTAGTAACAACTATATATATAAGAGAGAAAAAAAATATCCTTGCGGTATTCGCCTGCGAAGTAACGCGGTTTGATAAAGCTCTTCTTAATCGTAAACGTAAAAAAAAATATGATCGACACCTCCTCGTACATAATAATAACTTCGTATATAAATTAATAATGTATAGCTGTGTAAAAAATCGTAATTTAATAATATATTTAATAATATAATAATATATATAATATGCTTAGACTTAAAAACCGTCGAAACTGCAGAACAATGGCAGTCCGATAACGCTTTTCGCGTATTTTCACTTTTCCTTTTTTTACAAGACTTCGAGAATGTCACAGTGGTCACACGTCGGGGAAAAGCATTTACTCCTTTTCCCCACGACCGGGTCAATATACAGAAGGAAAAGAGAAACAAACAGGAATGTCTGAGAGAATATTGCGCTCGTCTCTGCAGCTTCTGACGTATTACACGTATAAGAGAAGAATGCAACGCGCGCGGCTCTCATCTCCGAGTGCGAAGGAAGAGAGTAAGAGAGAGAAAGAAGAGAAGCGACGAGGAAGACGAGGCGCGCGAGGCTCTCGAGGAAGACGAGGACGAGAGGCGCGTGCGGCCAATTGGCTTCGTTCGGACGGCGTCGAGAGGGTTCTGGCTTACGTACGGTTGACTGTTGAGTATTTTGAGTACAATTTTTTATGAAAATCGTAATAAAGTTTACGTACTTCAAAAAAAGTCTATAGCAACGTTTAAATTTAATGATACTAAGTAGATATTTTATTCAAGAATTTACTTATTGAATTTGAAACTACATATTTATTCAATGAAATTTATAATATTATTTGTAAAATATTATCAAAGTGTATCGACAAGTAAAGAGACGTGTCACTTTCTGGGTATATATACCAGTGAATTTGCGTAAATTAGGTACCGCCACATTTACTTTAAGAATTTTCTAGCACCATTTAAACCAACATTTACTCAAACTCTAGCGAATTCACTTCAGCGTAAAAAAACACAGGTGTATTACCTAAACACAGATAAAAATTGAATACTGGATACAATATATTGGACGTATAAAGAAAAAAGATAACAATCATTATATCTTCCATCATTAGCCCACTCACTGGGAAACTATTCAGAGTTTAAAGATGCCTTATCTCGCGACGCCTCTTCCCTATGTCTATGTGTGCGTATGTGTGCGTGTCTGCGCTCGTCTCCCCCCGTCGACCGTGGAATGCGAACGTCTCTTCCCCGCGCTGAGGAAGAGATCCGGATTTGATTACCAAGTACTCAATCGTGCACAGCTCGTGTATATATGCATACACATACATAACGGAAGCTTATACGTACATTTGTTATCAATAGGTTTACCGGCTAATTACACGTAGTTCTTGGCTCGTCGGTCTACGTGCGTGTATGTGTATATATACCCGAATGTACACGAGTTATCAAACAGAGTTTCGCAAGCTCGCACGCGAGTAATAAGGTTCTCACTCTTCGCACGCGAAACTACAACCTAGTAGAGTTTTTTCGCTCTCGCACGCTCGCAAAACTTTGCTATTGAATTTTGATTGTAAGGCCTTTGATACTCTTCGGGCTTTCGGTTTGATGCGTTTCATCGACAAATATTGCTTGTAAAGATTATAATATCTTCGGATGAGTTGAAACTTAATATTACTTTTAAAGAAAAATGCTCATTTGTAAAATCTTGGAAGTCTAGTTATTTCTTAAAATATAAATTAATTAAATATCTCCACCCACATTTAGACATCTAGACATACTAATAATATTTTTTTAAATCTTATTTTAGCTACGTTCATGAAAAATTATACAATGTACAGTTTTGAATTAACTTGAAAAAGCGCACTTAAATCTTCCAGGTTCTTTTTAGGTTTCCATCGATATTCCAATACATCGTGTACATCCACTTATCCTCAATCGACCAACGCATCAACCTGAAAGCTCCGTAACACCCTAACGAGCTCTTCCAGAGTTTAGACCATTCACTCTAAACACAGAAGAGCCGCACGCACTTTACACCGTGCAACCGTTCGCGTCCGACCCGACGTTCGTCGTCGTCGTCATTGTCGAGGCGGTCGTATAAGGATTCTGCTGATGGTGTTGCTGTTGCTGCTGCTGTTGCCTGAAAAAGGCTGCTTCAAAACCCTCGACCTTCACCGATCCGTAATCCGAGACGATGCCGCCACAGTCGGCGAGGTTAGGTTGCTGTTGGTTCATCGGCGCAAAGTTATCCTGGTAGCTGGGGAGTAGCTGTGGTACCGAGTCCGCGTACTGTTGTGGTTGCTGTTGCTGCTGCTGTTGTTGTTGTTGTTGTTGTTGGTAGCCAGCGTCCTGTTAAGGAAATAAGAGCGGCTGATTTTAGTGTTTTGTGAATGAGATACATTTTTAGCCACTAGGTGGCGACATGCTTTAAATGAAAACACGTAGGCAAAGTAAAATTCTTCAAGAATGTCTTTTATTCGTGAGCACACTATTTCGTTAAGAAATCAGTGATGTAAAGTATCTAAATAATATTCTATAACCTAAAAAATATTTGAGTGTGAAGTTCAACAATTATTTGATTCGGAGCGATAGAAAACCGAGGGCGATACTCAAATAAAAGATAAATAAGATCGAAAAAGTCTCATATGTATACCGGGTGCGGTTGCGGTATTGCCTGCTTGATGCACGTCGGTCGGTGCAACTGCAGCATATCGACGAGCCTCTTCTGCTGCGTCTCGAGCTCCTGTATTTGCGACTTCAGCTCATGATTCTGCGTCTCAAGGGTCTCGGACTCCTGCACTAGAATAACCGTCTTCTCGCGCTTCTTCATCCGGCACTTGGTCGCCGCGATCTTGTTACGCTCTCGTCGCCTGCGCCTTCGTTCCTCGTCTTCAGGAGTCAGCTGTGGAATTTGAAGGGTTTTAGATAAGGGATTGTGATGGTTTTTGCATAGTGTAGTCTGATTTTGTGTTTTTCGCAATTTTAAAGATTTTTTTGGTCATTTTTTTTTACTTTGTGAAGAGGGGTAAATGTCTTAATATTTAATTCAAAATTATGTTAAATACAGGGATTATAGAAATTAACAATTAATTTGACATTTTCTGATGCAAATAATAGCAATAGATAATTTATTTTTTGTTCTTATTATTTAATAACTTTTTTCATTAATATCGAATGCAATCGAAAAACGTACAAAATCATAGATACGCAAACAATACTGATAAAACTGTACCTTCTAAAAAAAATTCGAACGAATTGTTTTGATGTCATCTAGCAGCCAAAGTAATGGCTGAAATCTCGTAAGTGAATCTTTTACAAAAATAATAAAATCGAGGGATTAAAATGTATTTTGCCTCTTCCCACAGTTAAAGTCACTTTATACGCATAAATTTACGCAAGACACGCACTGATAGGTACATCAATAGCGACGATTTTGATTTAAATATACACGGCCGAGAGCTTTCGACGTTTATTTTTAACGACACGGGGTGTGTGAGGCTTGTATCCCATTTGTTTCCCCCATTGTTTGTTTGAATATGCATATTCGGAATGATGTACTAGTCAGCTGACCTTGTAATTAGTCATGTGTCACTTGTCTGCAGGAGAATGATTCTGACACCTTACGGCAGATTTACGTTTATAAATAGTCGCGCTTTGAGCTCCTAACGTGTAAATTGTATATTTTATCTGCAATGGTTTATAGTACAAATTGTGCGTATGCTAATGAAGAACGTCATTATAATAACTATGACTTTAGGTTTTTAGTAACACAAAAGATGCGTATGACAATAAAACCGTAGAATTTGATACGTTATACATGTCTCATTCTCATCGTAAGAAAAAAATGTAATAATACAACTTTTTGTTATAATTAGTGCGACAAAAAAATGGTCTGATAAACTGAAGTATTATAAGAAATTATAATAATTTTTAAGTTTTTTTAATTATTTCTTCATGAACATTTGTTTTTTCTTATAATTTTCTGCATTTTCCCACCACGAAATCCAGTCTAAACACCATAGCAACATTCCAGTCGTCTATCAAAGCTATCTTCCCCAACTTCCTCTCGCCCCCATATAATCTTACCCCATTGATGCTCTTGCTGTTGCTCGATTCGTCGTCCTCCTCGTCGTCAGCGCTGCCGTCCTCTTTCCGCGTGCGCTTTTTCCCGTCGTCTGCGCAGCCGTTCACCCGCCTCTTCGTTTGCAGTGTCAACTTCAGGCCTGCAACGCACACAACAGCGTAAATATTCATATGATGGGTGTACAAAACGCGTATGTGTCATTAGCATGAGAATGATGAGGATGGGTTGGGTTTGGGTTTTTTCGGCGCTGGCAGTTTTGAGGTTCGCGTGGAAAGGAATGTGTATATGTAGTAGAAAACTGCAAATGATTTAATGTGGATTGTTGTTCCAGGTTGTCGTCGTTTTTTATTTTTTATGAGATAATTTGGCATAAATCAGATACATACTTTAAACTGCAATTATGTTTGAAAAAGGAAAACATATATGATGAGTAAACGACAATTTGCATTTTTTTTCTCGAGTCGTTAAATTACATTCTGGATTTTCCAGTCTTTATAAAAATAAAAATTACTTCAATTTTCATTAAATTTTGAATGTTTTAAAGAATTTGTTCTAAGAAGGCACTTACGCATATTAACAACTTGTTTTTGTAAAGATCGAAATTAAAGAAAATTTAATGACCAATTCTGTAAAGAAAAAAGTAACGAGTGCAATTATATTTTTTATCTCTATCTCTTCACGTAAAAATAAAATCGAGACTCTAGACTAACAAGATAATACCGTTATTGCATTGACACTCTGCGATGATGAATAACTTAATAGAAAATCAATTTTACTAAAATTATGATGGGAATATGTTAAACTTCAATTAGAAGTATAACTTACTTTGATGTAATATTTTTAGTATAAATTAGGAGTAAAGACCACCATATTCGTTTTTAGGATAATGCGAAATTGTAAAAATTCCCTGACAAAAAAATGTAATTATCGAAAAATTCTCTTTCTACTTTTTCATATCTTTCTGCTTTTTGCATTTTCGGAGGATTTTGGTACACTGTAAAGACACTGCATTAAATTAAATGCACTTTTGAATCACAAGTGCCTTGGTAGAAATCTTTAACACCATAACTTAATTATTTTTTAGCTAACTTTGAGGCCAAAAAGGATATTTTACATTGAGTTGTGCATTGATTTTTGCTAAAACATCGTGAATTTTCTAACTTACATAACATTTCACATACATTTACATGACATTTCATTGCTTATAATGAACCTGAAACTCACTTTCTTTGATGAGATGACTGCATGTCGTCTGTATGCTGGGCGGACTGGGCTCGCCGCCACTGCTGCTCGAGTCGTTTCTGTCCCTGCTCCTTAGGCTACCGCCGATGCACGCGTTACCTGACGAGTTGTGCGTATAGCCATCGAAAGGATTGGTCATGGCGATGAGGCTGTTGACGATCTCCGGGGTGCGCGGCGTCACCTCGCCTGCGGCTGCGACGCTCAGCAGGCCGGCCGCTGAGGCCGGCGTCGCGTTCACGTTCACGTTCAGGTTGTACATTGTGAGGTTGATGCTGTTGCTGTGGTTGAACGGGTTAGTGCATTTAACCTGGAATACGAGAGAAAAAGAATGTTTCAGTCGTTAGCAGGTAAGTAGTTGTATAATTGCAACGATGTATGAAATTCAGGTTTATAGATTTCTTTTTCCAAGAATTTTGGTCCTCAGTCGATTATAAGTATGAAAATAAGTATTAAATTTTTAAATATAGTATCTTTTTAGTTGAAAATATTTTTAGCTATTAGATGCTTTTTAATCGATTTTCTTCTTGGAAAAAAAACTACAAGCATTACAAAGTCCATGATGTTCTTTAAATTTTGAGTTTTAAAGACAATCCACGAGAGTTCCATATTTTGTTTACATTCATATACAATCCACTTTTATATATTTTAGAAATTTCACCTTTACAAAACGAACTATATGCAATTGTACAAATTAACTCCGTATCCATACAAACACGAACCCCATACCACAACTCACCACAACCGCACCAAACTCTCTCACATCCTAAAATGCTCTCTCCCAAAGCCCTCGTCCCATACATACACATAGACATGCTTCAGCTCGGAATTAAACAAAGGACTCAACCCAACAGCACCACACACGCGCACGCTGCGTAGACACGCGCGACTACTGACCCAATTTCGCCTCGGCGGCATTGTGCGCTGCTAGAGGATGTTCCCCTCGCTCGTTCACTCGCTCGCTCGCACGCGGGCGGGGCTAATCTCTGGCGACGGGCGGCTTCGATTAGCTTTCGAGATCGCGCGCCCGAGCGAGCCTAAAAATATACGCGCCTGTGTTAGAGAAAGAGAGAGAGGAGGAAAATGCGTGTCGTGAATGGGAGGAAGGAAGGAAAAAGAACGTTCGGAAGATGGATGATGAGAGGTGTAGAGTGATAGTACTGGTGTGTGTGTGTGTGTATGTAGAGTGCGTGTGTACAGTGTTTTCGAGTTCATGTACTACTTGTGTCTTGTATATATACTAATTTAG
This sequence comes from Torymus auratus, assembly GCA_900474315.1. Lineage (NCBI taxonomy): Eukaryota > Metazoa > Arthropoda > Insecta > Hymenoptera > Torymidae > Torymus > Torymus auratus. Next base: position 23,464 of record UXGD01000968.1, read on the forward strand.
AGAATAATCGATTGATGGAGATGGCTCGTTCTGTATATAGCCAATTATTTTAACAGTGTATTCGAAGAACTTAAGATATTATAAATTACCAAAACGAGTAGGAAAGATAGGCGTCTGTTAATTCTTGGTGGGAATTCGTTGCTTTTAGAAGCAAATATTTTTTTTAGAAAACTTTACTGGCTTTCTGGTGAACATTTATTATTTATGTAGTATGGATTTTAAGTATTTATATCTATGTTTGTTACATCGAGATATAGATAGTGTGTATTGTATTAACTGATAAACTTAGCATCTTAAAAAGTAATCAAGGTTACCGGGGCTTAAATTCGGTTTCGAATTAACCTTTATCTACTCAAATTCTAACTTAAGTATTATACTGTACAAAAGTTGAGTTTGGTTTGGGTTACATGTATTATTCCATTCATCTTACCCATAAAGTATATAACAAAAGCAAATTAACGATAATGAATCCAACTAATTAAATTTTCATTCGACATTTAGTTGCAAGAAGCATTTAAAGTATAAAAGCATAAGTAAATTATTATTCTGTTAAAAAACATAACGACAAAACAATAAGAGTCATTCTTTCACTGTACTACACTTTAATGTCCAAAACATCAGCAACGAAATTTTGACAAAAGCATACTTTACAACCTCCAAACATTAAGGGTCCCCTCAGTATCGCGGACACACACACAAAAACAAATATAGCGCTTAGAATATCCACATAGGGGTGCATAAATTACGATAACCACACAATATATACATACAACGTGTTCTCTGCACCCGCGGATGTCGAAAGTCAAATTTCGCACTTTACACGTATATCCACTTACGCGCCTTCCTCTTTTTACTCGCGTTGTACCTATTCTGTAGTTCTATGTATCACCAGCGGAAACTATATACCAAAAGGTAACGCGTGGAGCGGTATTTTCGTCGCGTCGCCTCGACCGAATTACTTTATCTTTTCCCGTTAAAATAATTTAGCGATCAGCGCGCGCGCGCGCGTGTGTGACATTTGTTGTGCGATGCGCGAATGGACGATACGTGCGCGTGTGCAACGATGTGTAATAATAAGAGACAGTATAGTGAAATATCCTTCGTTTGTTTAGATTATGGATATTGGCGTGGAGAATGAAAAATCAGGTCTGCGCATATATTTATTGGTTTTTAGTTATAGTCGATGCAGTTGAGTGTGTGTGTTAGATAATGCGATAGTTTCTTAACGATGGGTTTATATGCATTTATTAACAAAAATTAAACGGGATAATGTTTCTAATCCATTAATACGTAAACTAAGTATTTTGTAGAATTACTGCATTAGATGTTGGAAATAAAGGTACCACCATTTAATGCGGTAATTTTACACTCGAAATAACAGCATTTAATACTGTAAATTGACTGAGTAAAAGTTTTTTTACAGTATTGAATGCTGTAATTTTGAGTGTAAAATTACCGCATTAGATGGTGGTACCTTTATTTCCAATATTTAATGTAGTAATTCTACAAAATACTTTTTACAGTCTATAGAATTTCTTAATTTTACAGCGTTTTTTTTACTAAAGTCGTGTAAAAAACAGTCATAAACATTCATAACCTTATATTACACACAAAAAAGACAGCAATACTTTAACATCCAACAGAAAACAACAAACGAATTTAAGAACCTCCGCGTGTCTCTCGTCCATCGCCCCCATAACTCGGGTCCGCGCGCACGCGGCGACACACTGTCGTGTACCGCCGGATTTACGGCTGTCATTGTCACTCACACGAGCGCGCGCGCGTCAGGGAAATTCGATTCTCGCGAATGAAAATAAACACACGCACACATACACACACCGCCTTTGATCTCTTCCAACAGGTGTTTTATACACACCGGCGGGGTTTATTAATAGAGGCGGGCGCTAATATTTTTTATTATCATTGAGCTTTTTTATAATTGATAGGCAGCCGTTGCGCAAGATCAGTTATGAGGCAAAAATATGAACGATGGAAGGATGAAATGAATGAATATTCATGCGCGAGAGGTGAGTAGTTTTTGCCTTCGGATTTTGCTTCAACGCAAAAAGGATCTCATATATATCGCGTTGCGCACGATTTTATATTCAAACGCGGTTTGCGCTTTTACCACTTAGCTGCAGCGGCGGCGACGCGGGTAAAGTGCAGTGTCGATCTGGTGTAAGCGACTGCTTGCGGTATATAAATTATTTTAATCGTCATAAATTGAAGGCGACTCGCGGTGGCGCGAAGTTGAAGCACATACATATAAAACTTCTAACTTTATGTGTTTCTATACTTCAAATTGAGAGTAGTTCTTGTTTTTAATGAAAGAAGTGAATTTAAATGCGAGTGCCTCGGTGTGCAAGCAATGTTTCTTGGCGCGATTATTATTTTATCAATTACGTATAGAATGGTAATAAGTCGTGGAATAAATTGTTCTAAATAAACATGTCTTTTTCTCAGTTGTGGCAGTTTGTTTTATACTCAAAGCAGATGCAATCGTTATATCATCATGTCTACACAGTCACGCCAGACTAATAATCACGACATACAATTATAACCGTAACAACAAGCTACTACCCCGTATCTGAAGTATATAGGCTTGTCACATGCAAATACCTCTTCTCACATACCTCCCAAATCACTCCACATCGTTCACGGGGCCTCCCGAATAGCGCGAATTTCCAGAAACCCATCGCCATCCGTCAGGCTCGTTACTCGCGACATCAATATATACCCTTGTACACATTCCTTCTCTCTCTTTCACCCATTTTTCACTCTCTCTCTCTCTCTCCCTTCAAGAGCTTTTCCGCGAAGCCGGTATTTTCAGGTGAGTTTCGCCTACTTTTCGCGCCGCTGCTGCCTGCCGTCGCGGTTGCGCAATAATTCATCTCGCGTCTATTTTCACGACACGCGGGAGCAACTGCTTGCTTCGGAGCGAGAGAAGGGGGGAAGTTGTTTTTAGACACGATCGATGGTCGATGGCGGTGGTGAGAATGAATGGCGCGGGAGTGATTGAAAGGACTGGCGATGAGGATTTGTCGGATTGTTATCATTTTTCTTTTCTGGTTGATTAGGTGAGATAAGTGGAAGAGAAGCATCGGTCGGTCTATTTTCGAAGTGCGTGTTGTTGAAAATTAGACAAATCTATAGGTTTGTGTTTCATTATCATTTAGCAATAAAATTATTAATATTATTATTATACTTCTATATGGGTCTGAAGTTTACATTGATGAAATGCGGTAACCATTGATTGCAATTGAACACCCACTTCTACACTACGCTACCATAAAAACTCTCTCATTCTCCAAATTCACCCCAGCCTCATTCTCTTAATCAACAACTCCCCCATAACACCCAAGAACAAAGACTCAAAAGTCGCGTCTGTCCGTTCGACTCCTTCTCCCGCCTTCTTTAACCGGTGCGGCTATACCACTATACTGCTATTACACACATATACGCTTACTACTTACTCCCGTTCCTCTACATTTGGCGCTCGAGTCGAAATTTATGCTTCCTGTGCCTCGCGCGCTCGCGCACACAATGCGCCCACAGTCTCTCACTCTCAACAGCATAGGCATATATGTATATATGGTGTGTATAAACCGAGAGTATATAAGCGCCGAGGGGATAAGAGATTCGATCGACTTTTTTTTTCTTCATCCTTTTAACGGGTGCGGGGCGATTGGGTCGGTCGGTGGGAGATATGTAGGAATGGCCGTGATATGGCAACTAAAAAAAAGGGTTCGGATGGCTGATGTTGAGGAAATGACTTGCGTCGGTATGGCAAATTATACTTTTTTTTTGTTTATTTGTAGTTCGGTATAATGATGTTGAGATCGATTTGATGAGAGATGTTTATTGGAGGAGGGAACGAATTCCTTCGAAATACGCCAGAAGGATCTGTCATCGCGCAAATTAAGTATTTCTTTTAATTATCAAATGGTATATGTATATAGAAACTATAGAAATCTGTCAAATTTCGTAGTATATAGGGTTCTTCGTTATTTAATATTGGTTGCTTATTGGGTTAAAAACAAAGACAACTATTTACATTATGTACGAAAGTAAACAGCGGTACCACCATACCATATACCAACCGCTGATACACTAGGAAAAAGTTCAGTAAAAAATTACCATTCTGTTTAGTAAAGTTATACCACAAACTGTAAAAATCCATAAAATTATCTAACTTTACAGGAAATTTTGCTAGAAATATAGGAAGAATGACTGTATTGTAACATTATACTTATAAAGTATATGTATGGTAATTGGTCGAGATTTTACCTTATAAGAAAGAATGGTAATTTTGTCAAGACAACCTATAAGTTTTACTAAACTTTTTTAGAACTCTGTACCTTGTGTCTTAAAAAAATTCCCTCTCTTTCTGCACCCCTTTTTCCTCACACACTAACCATCACGTATCCATCGATATTCCATCCATCCATCGCAAAAAAAACACCAGAGATTGATAGCCGCACCGGCGCGTGTTTAGTCTATCTGCACGCACGTGACGTTGCTGACGCCAATATACAACGGCCGTCAGTCCGTCGTTGGCGGCGACAAATTCGACAAGACGCCCCGAAAAACGTCGACGACCGTAGACGGAGAATAATGGAGATTGATGGGCGAGTGTATGTGCGAGAGCCCGCATCTTATCACACAGTCTGGTGCGCTTGTTGCTGTGTTTTATGTAGGGTTATTAAGAGTTTTGAGAGACCAGCTGCGTCGTTGAAAATGATGGGAGAGAATTTTTAAAAGTATATAAAAATAAGTAAGTATTTAATAAAGTGGCCTTCGTCCAAACCTGATTATGTTAATGGTTTATTCCAATTATTAGCTCAATAATAGTCGCCGTGCTATTCATAAATTATCCGAGAAAAGAATAATTTTTATACTATATAAGTAGACGTATTTCAAAAGTGCTTAGCGTTTATTGAAGGCGTATATTATAAATGGCGGAATATAATCGTATACTCCTTTACATATACCTATAATCCACGAGAACGTATACATTGTCGGATGAAAAATTTACCTTAACGTACATAAATATAGAACTAAATCTCGTTTAGCAAAATTGAATCGTAAACAAATCGCTTTTCAGATTAATCTCTATACGAATGGCTCATTACCAGTCTCAACGAACCGCTCCACGCACTATATTTCAGATAAACTTTAACCTACATCGATTCTTCCCCGTAACAATCGACCGTTCAACCTTCGTATCTATCTCTCTTCTCCCGCGGATTAACTTACATTCAATCAAGAGAAGGCAAAAAGCCATCATCCGCAGTATACAATTTTATTATTATAAACGACTGCGCGTGCGCGCGCGCTCTTGCATAATTCCGCCGTGGTGTTCCATCACAATTATGCAATTAATACCAAGAAAAGCTCTCGCGCTGCGCTTATTCACCCGCGCGATAAACTCATTGTCGCGCGCTCGGTTATTAATAATCTGCATGCGAGCGCTCGGTTATTATTAAAAAGAATAATGTCCATTAGCGCGCGATGGGTATAACCTTCGAGGAGCAGCTCTCGCGCTAATCGATTAATAATCGAACGCCCACGCGGTGCACGTTATATACACATGTGTACATATATACACAAAACTAGAGGTACGAAGTAGAGGAGTTACGCGAGATGCGCTGCATGGCGCAGAAGGTCGGCTGCTGATTGATGCGCAGGTGTAAATCGCGTAAAGAGAGGCTTTATTGTGTTTTTTTTTCTTCTAAATCGAGAAAGAGAGAGTAGCCGCGGGACACAATGCGCGTCGCTGTAGCAGTGCCCTCCTTTCGCGGCGCATAGTGTGCATAGATGCGGAATTGGAATTCCGAGGCGGTTCGTCAGGCGCATTGTCGTAGGTGCGATGATGTATTAGTTTGAATCGAGGTATACATTGAAATTGAATGGTTGGTAGGGTTATGGTTAGGGAGATGAGTAAATTTGATAGGGAAATGGTTTCGTATTCAAGGGGAGAGAAAGAAGAAAGGGTGTGTAGTTTTGTAAGAACACAGCGTTGTAAATATTCATGTATGAATAGCAAAATTTCCTGTATATTATCCTGGTAATATTTTAGAATTGCATTTACTTCAAAAACCAGTCGCATAAATACTCTTGAGTTTTAATAATCTCAGTGCTGATCAAATGAATATTCGCTTCAACCTAGGTAATTTCTTCAGCATAGTAACTTTCACGTTTAGTTCATCCTATAGCTAATGCTAAAAGATGCCTTGGAAAATGAAAGCCGATATTTACAGGACAGTTTTAATGCACCTATAATTTTTTTTTTAGAAGAGAGTGAGAATCGGCCGCGGCAGCCGAGTGATAATATTTTCTTTTGCGATTGAGATTTTCCTCTAGTCTAACGCGCGAACTCGCTGGCCGCCTGCCAGTGTAAAGAGAACGCGAAAAATAATTCTTCAACGAGATGGTAATTTATGTTGTGCTTCGCGAGTAGTGCGTTGGCGTACACACGCTGATACCATGCGAAAGCCTTATGTTATAATGTACGTGCAATGTTGATATAATTGATGTAACTTTATAATGTATATATATATAGTTTTTTTATCCATGCGTGTTTAAGGTAAAAGCGTTTCGCCACCTAGCGGTGAATACATGAGATCAAAGACAGTGTAAGATTAAAAGAGCGCTTACTCCTTTTCTGTTATTTTATAAACTTAGTGTATACTTCTTATGTACACAGAATGAACAATGTGCTCGAACAAAACATGTGCTTCTTATCTCTGTTAATTCATAACGTTCCAGGAAACAATTGTGGAAATTAAATTCTACCTACGCAAAGGTCTCTACAAAAATTTTAATAGTAATTACAATATATTTTACGAAAATTCTCCTCTCAAAAGTTCCTCATCAATTTACAAAAAAAGAAGCATTTCGCACACCACTTCTCAACTATCCTCACTGCACACACACACCCGTTTGCGCGTCGAAGGAAAAGAGTCGAGTCTCCGGCTCGCGGCGCGCGTTCCTCGCTCGTCATCGCGCTTCTCTCTCTCACTCTTTCACTCTCGCTTTCCTCTTTCTCTCTCTGTTTACCATCAGCCACACGTGTGCGCGAGAGAGCGAGGACAGATGCCCGCGTTTTACAATCCGCTCTCGCTCGCCCCTCCCACGCGAGCGCACACGTATACGTATGTATATATATGTATACAACGCGTTAGCAGCTTTTGAGTCGCGGCGGTTTTTTTCGAGGAGGAGAAGCGCGTGGGCTCGCGAAGTAGCTTTTTAACCAGCGAATATATTCTGCTGAGAATATATGAGAGCAACTCTCAGTATACACAGAGTATAAGTTTACGTATTTCATCTCAAACGGCTGTTATAAAATTTTTCTAGAAACATATTATAATAATTTATGCATCAAGCCTGCAACTTTACAGCCCCACGCTAAATTTACTGTCCTACCTGCCGATAAACGTGAAACAAATCATCCCTCCGCGCCTTAAAACTCGGCCAGGTACATCCACAAATTATTTAAATAATATAAACTTCACTTCTACGTATCCCCGGCGTCACAAACGCACAATAACTTCATTCTCCTCTCGCGCTTCGCGCGCAGCCATTACATAAGCAGTCAGCAGCGTGCAGTACAGCAGCCGCTGCTGCCAGAAACTCGAGGCGCGCCTATGTAATCTCGATTCGCAGCTTGGCTTTGCGAGCGCACAGCTGCTGCTGCTGCTGCTGTTTTTTTTTCGTTGGGGGTGAGGGTTTTATTGTTGCAGTTTGATGAAGGTGAAGTGCTAATGAGTAGCGTACAGCAAATGAATGTATACATATAGAAGTATAGGCGAAAAGGCTTTTACTTTTTTACGTCTATATGAAAAAGATTATGTCTGGTCGTTTCGAATGTAGTTATACGTATACGGTAATGTAGTTTTTGCTTTAGGCGACACTTGCGCATACTCGATATATATTCTCCGCACTCACGTGTCACGTCTGCCAATGTTCCTAGCTGTAATAGCGTCTATTTGTTAAATTATTTTCACACAGAAACCGGCTATTTTTAAACCACTATAATCTATTAATAACGCGCTTCAAGGTACGTTAAATTCTGCATTAATTATCGCGTGTATTACGTCCAAACCTTCGTTCTGTATATGAACTCCTGACAAAAAGGCGCAATATCTCGGCATTTCATCAAAAGCCTCGCTAAATGTATAATACAAGTATACCAAAACAATATGCGAGAGAGATCCGCCGCGACGGCGCGCAAGGAACAAAGGCGTGGGAGCCGCCTCGCGGCGCTGATCGCCGGAACCAGATTAGGAAGGTCAGAAAATGAAGGAAGAAAAAAAAAGGAGAGGAACGTAGGTGATTTATAAGCATGTGTGTGTATGTGAGCGCGTGTAGTTTTTCAGCAAATGGCGGAGTCTTTTAACAAACCGTGACTGGGTAATAAAGATGATGTTGGCGGTGTACAGAGACATTGTGTGGGCGGTCGTGCAAATGAAATAACGATTGGCAAGTTTTTCTCAGGGCTTTGGTGTATGATGAGGTGACGGTAATCAGCTTACGGGAGAGATTAACCTACAATGCGTACAGGCAAAAACTTTTCGAGATGAGATCTGTGAAAAATAAGTAAATAAATGGTAATACATCTTTACGAAAGAAATTAAATTAATTTTTTTTTTTTTTACAAGAAGAAAAAGAAAAAAATCTTTAGAGAAGCAAAAATGCTTGAATTGATCGAATAGTTGATTGTAAATGTAGAACACATAATCTCATGAGAATTACTAAAAATTTGTTATATAAAAATTGCAACAAACATGTGGACAAACCACACCCAAAAATTCCCTCCTTCCGAATCAGACACACATGATGTACATTCGGAACTATTCGCACCCCACGACAATCCACGGCGACTCCCACACGTGGGAACCTCGAGAGTGCGACAATAATAATTCGCGCGATTATGCGTACATGTGTCTCTCTCTCTCTCTTCCACTGCACTGGAGGCCAGGGCCGATCGTCTGCATAGACAGTTTCCCAGGACGTTTGTTTCACGCTTCCGTATAAATGTGCGTGAGAAAATCGCTATGGGAGGTGCAAGGATCGCGCTCGTAGGTGGTAATTGCGGTGGCGAGTGTTTAGGTGTAGAATTAAGTGATCATTGTGTGGTGTTTGTGTACGACGATGTTAAAGTATATATCATATGTCAGGATTTCATCTATCGAAAAGAAGCGTATATAACTTTTATAAAGATAAATGTTAGCCTTTTTACAGATACGTATAAATATATTGATAGACATAATAATTATGTAATGCACCTCACAAATGAACCGCACTATCGATCGAAGTAACGAGTATAACCGAGACTAATTGAAAGCCGCCTGTAAACAATACAATCCAGAGCCCCGCTGAACAAAAAAATCCTCCTTATCTCATCCTGCGCGCGAGCCGACCTTATCCATCTCTCGTTAATACTTACACGCGCTCGCTGTCGTTGTGTAAGTGCAAAAACTCATCGGCGCGCTATCTCCATCTTTCTCACTCGCTCACTCCTTGCTTTACGACGCATGAAATTTCGATCGCGAGCGTGCAGAGACACACTATAGAGGAAATCATTACAGACCTTTTTTTGCTTCTCGATTTCTTACGCTCGATGCCTTATTAGTGTAAAAAAAGCCATTAGGCCGATCTAAACAATGCGCTGCCGAGCGATTAGAGAGGGAGAGGCGGCGCTCAATTACTTGTAAGGTCGATTTTTGGATAGAAGAAGAATAAGAAGAGAGGTGTAGCGAGGCAGGAAAAAGGAGTTTTCGAGTACGATTTGATTAATCATGGTTTATGAGAGGGTTAGTGGAAAAAAATGGACGGCCTTCAGGTCCGATGGTACAATTAACACGGTTTTTTCGATGGGATAAAGGAAAAAAAAGTTTTTAATTTATTCGGATTTGTTATAGTAGTACATAATTTTTGTGAATGCGTGTTACAAAACCGTACTACAACTGATTTTTGTACAAATACCAGATAAGATAATATAAGATGGCGAGATGAATCGAGTCGACCTTCGATTGAAGATAGAGAATCGATCAATTTCCGTCAACCGTGGTTTCGAGTAACAAAAAACGTATCTTTCAAAGTAGATTTGTTTCTATTGCGAAGGAAAAATTGAAGAATTGAAAAATTACAGTGATTTATAGTTAAAATTATCAATTCGTAAAATTTTTTACTATTTTACAGAAATTTCTAGTACGTTTCTAAGCATCTGTGCATACTTCAGATCTTGAAAAATATATTAAGTATTATTGAAAAATCTTCGTTCGTCGGACTTCCCTTAAAAAAGCATAGAACTAACACAAAGGAAAAATTCCTTTAGTACAAATGACTATTTTCTTATGCACGAAATAAAGTTTCAAAAATCGTTAATTTGACATTCCTATATAGTACTTGTTACTTTTTCAAATACCAAATTGTAAAAAAAACTTTGGATCAAAATATACTAGTTTTCACACTTCATTGTTCCCCTCGATGCCCTCGAACCTTCCTCGGCGTGTTTTATCAAACACCTTTTTCGGTATCGTTCGTCTATGCTCTCTCAAAAAGATTCCGGTTCTCGACAAAGGCCATTGGCTCGTTTTTTTCCCATACCTATACTTATATCTTCGTCGACTCGACGCTGCATTATCAAGCCGCGCGATTACAATTACAGACTGATATGACCGGGACGCTGAAAGCACGTGCGCCCGAGAATTGGTCGCTTATCGCGAAAAGTCGATCGGCTGATTCTTTAATTCTTCGCGTAGACGGTTTGACAGTGTTTTTTTTTTGTGTGCTTTATATTACACGTGGAGAGAGCGAATTTTGGTCGAGTAAGTTGGTGTTTTGGTATATGGCAATAGCAGAATCTTTGGGAAAATTGTTTTCGTTAAAATTTAATCTAAAATGTCTTCCATGTATTTGCTCATGGCCTATTTATTTATTTCAGGGAATTCCAATTCGGGGGAATTAATCTCCAAAACTATATATGTATACTTCAAGCAGCCGACATTAAATGTACGCCGTTCGTTAAAGTTTTAACTTCTCTTCGAATTTATTATACATTAAATTACAGGCTTTAACGTAGCATTAAAATACTACCCCCAAAAGCATGTTTTTATCAAGGGACCTCTTACATTTTCGAAAACTTTATGGTTTGATAAACAAAGTCAACGTATAAAAGCTTTTTTTCACTCTACAACCGTAGCAGCACGAAGTACACATTTTTATCATTTTTACGGAGCCATAAAAGACGCGCTTGTTCCCTCTTTCGGCGATTCCAGTGTGTATACACACACATACGAATCGAATTGGCTACGCTATCAAACGATAAATAGTTCGCTCTAATGAGGCTTAACGCGAGGGTGCCATAAATTACAATTGACAATGAGGCTTCGACAATCGCTTTATTGAATTTATTGCCCGGCGCGCGCGAGCGCGAGCTCGAGAAGCGCCGAGGCGCAGTAGAAGATTCGCTTATCGCGCGCCGCACGAAATTTGTTAAAATTGCGAAAGACGCGTGTGGTGGCTATGTTTATCCTGCACAGGAAATGTAATTTACTTTTATTGATGGGGATAATAAAAAGTTTATAATATACTTTTACGATGATAATTGCACGTTTTTAATTGCGTATTCGTGGAGATGCGTTTCTCTTATAACTTTTTATTATTATTAGTTTTTTAAGAATCGTTGTAGTAACATTTATTTTCCACTTTCTTACGATATACGATTGCACTTTACGAATATAAGGAAAGTTGTAACGGAAAGAATAATTTATTCTACTTGATGATGATAATAAAGGTTTCATTGCACTTTTGCAACGAAAATAATATGAATCGACTATTTCCAGTGAGTATTTTCATTAGTTCTAAAATCATTGATATGTAGACATAGAAAAACAAATTATACAGTGAATAATATTATTTATTTACGCATTGTTGTAATCGTCAATAAGATAAGCATTGAAATTTTTCACTAAGAGAGCATTAGGGCTAAAGTAATCTCTATACTTAAAATTCTCTCTCGAACCTACCAAACCATTCTCTCCGCCAAATAAAAAATTACTTACCAACCCAGGATGCGCGCGCAAATTTCCGAGCAAATTCAAATTCATATTCGCCCGGCGACGGGCAGGCGATCGCGCGTGCCAACGGGAGAGGAGGAACCGGTTCTGCACGAGGAGAGTCGCATCCGCAGCCTTTTTTTGTGCAGTCCGCGGTTCTTTTCGGCTGTCCTTTCTATGAGTGCAAAAAATCGGTGGAAATGCCACGCAGCCCGAGCTGATGGGGTATAAGTATTTTTGGAACAGGTATGGCGGGTTTTAGTGGAATTATTATGATGGGGTTAGGTTATTTTTTATGGGAATTAGTATTTGTTATAGGCGCCGAAGATTGATTTTTTTTTTTTTCAAATGAAGTTTAGATCGTTGGAATGCAACGGAATAATTTTTTACGATTAATTCAAGTTAAAATTAAGCAATGGAAATATGGAAATTTCACCTAAACCTTTGTGATAAAGCTATTTTATACTATAAAACACTAAATCTACACCATGATGTAAAGAACGTTCTTTACATCATGATCTACAGGTAAAAATAATATTAATTAGTCTAAACTTGAAGTAAAATTAATTATTTTTCTTATTTTGTCACACCCTGATGTTGCAAACTAAAGACCTATATGAAAAGAAGTTCCGATAAAGGTCACTGCAATGGAGAAGGACTGAATATATAAATACCTTTTTGTTCGTGTACACTAAAAACTACAATCCCAATACGAATTTTATTACCAAAACTCCGAAGGACCAGCCACCCATAAACTCCCCACTTTCCCTCCGAATTTTTCACGTCTATTTCCCAACGGCCACCTCCTCTTCTCTTTCCCATCGTAGCCACCTAACTTTCCCAACGACCAAATAAAAATCCCATCGAAAAGGCATAAATAATCATCGTCTGCGGGAATATAAAAGGAACGCACGTGGATTTCGAAAGTCTCGGATGCTGCCGCCGCTGCTGCTGCTGCTGCTTTAAGGTCACGCGCGGAAAGTTTGACGAGGAGGAGGAGAATTGGGCAACGCCGAGTGAGCGAGTCTCTCTCTTTCTCTGTCTCTCTTTTGTGCTTCCCTTCGAACTTCGGCCCACACGTGCTGCGCGGTTTTCGGTGAGCCGAGTGGACTGACCTGTAGAATTTGCACTGTACTGAAGAATTTGCAAAGGAGGAGAAGCATGAGGAAGAGATTCTTTTACTTGGCCGGGAGAAAGTCGAAGATGCGGTTTTTCAGTGACTTTGTAGGTTGAAAGAGTAGATTGATAGCGTTTTGTTTTGCTGTTGTGATGGTGACAATGTTAGAATACTTAATTTTAAGGGACCGTAATTAATTTTGAGATTAGGAAACCTGAGAATCATTAGCACGAGAAAAGATATTTTACACGATGGACTTACGTGTTTTAGCATTTTTTTATACAGAAAGCCAATCGATTATCAAATATCTTATTAGTAGGAGATCATATGAAAGTAACAGTTTGAATACACAGATGCGACCACAAAATTTAAATTTGTATATTTATTTTCTCGAAACGCCCTAATTTTAATCAATTTTCCTGGAGAAAATCGACGATTTAGAGCTTTTATTTATGTCACACAATTTTTACGACACACACATCTCTTGCGCAGCAGCGCACGCCCGGAATTTCGTTTACTTTCCGTAAATGCATATGTACATATTTTTGAAATGAGGAAACATATCTCGATAATGTAAAAATAGAGGCGCAGACCTAGTTTTCGGTGACTTTTTAATAAACTACTGCGGCATTTCGTAACGAGTTACGACTAACAATTAAATTTTTCCCATCATTAAAATGAATTTCTCCCCATACATCTGTCTTAAAGTATGAAAAAAAAAAAAAATGCCGCCAAAGAGCTACTTCGTGCTCAACGACTGTGACAAACGCATAATAACGGCTATTCATTACTCTAACCGCGGTAAGTACCCTATCAAACCCTAAAACAAAACACCGACAATTATATACACACTGCGCTGAGTTACATTTCGGAGGTCGACAATACAATAAAGGTGTGCTCTTGCGCAATTGTTCACATTAAGGTCACGCGCATGCGCTGCTAATGTAAAACAAATCTCTAAGTATGGTGAGCACGCGCGCGGCTGCGTTTTTGTGCAATATAATTTTTCGCGAGATGATATCTCGCCGGTTGCGCAGTCGCAGCAGCGATATTTTTGCGATATGGTATTAAGCTGTGGTTTACGCACGTGCGTATAGGTACAATAATTACTGTCGCCTGTGGCTACATTGTGGATATGAAGGGCAGATCTGCGAGTGGAATGAGAGATATTAGATGTATGAAAGTTGATAATGCACGCATATGGTCGTTATGGTATTCATTATGGCTTTTTGCGGCTCTGTTTTATCGATAATTGAGAATTACTATGATTCATTAGTGGCCGTTGATGTATAAGATTCAATTAGGAGATAAGGAAGTGTAGCTGTGAATGTTTCTTTATATCACTGCATCGAGTCTTTCTTATATGCCTACAATTAGCAATATCGTAATAGATTGATTTTAATTATAATACCTAACCTTATAACACGAAGCAAGCACATATCATAAAAAATCGTAATTCAAGAGCAAGCGGCCCAACGAGAAACAAAGGCCTATCCAGTTCCTATATATTCTGGATTAAAAAAAAACAACAACAACCAACAATCACAATCTCAATCACACTGGCTTCCCCGCATTTCATCCACCACGTGAGCCAGCGCACCGACATCTTGACAATTACGTAAAGTCTGTCCCTCTCTTGAAAGGTCAGGGTCTGCCGTTTTGTCCGTCTCTTTTTAACGCGATGTGCAGTATACACCGGTTTCCGTTGGTGGAGTAAGAGTCGACTGGCAAAAAAATGTGGGTTTGGGTGCTTTTGTTGGACGTCTGGACGGATATTTTTGGAGAGGTGCCGGGTCTGGAAGAGGGAAGTGTTTGGTTTGTGGTTGGGATGTGTTTGCACCTACCGACTGCATCATAAAAGTGAATAGAAATTTCAATTCATTATTCATCAAAGATAGGTGATTTTGTTTGGAAATAAGACGTACATGCATGTACTTAACTGGATTTTTAAGTCAACCACTTACATGATCGCGTGATCACCCTAATCTGATATATCAAATGTTATTTGATCCTTTTCTGGAAATGGATTAGTCTGGATTAGCTTCCAATCTCATAAAGATTAGAAGATAATTTCGATAATAAGCAACGTTCAAATAAAATTAAGTCAGTAACATCTCTATCAATGAGTTTCATCGCGTTGTTGAAATAATTTGAAAACTTAAAGAAACGAGAGAATCCCGTTTCGTGTAGTTTTGAGTCTATTCCTTTTTTGTGTGGTTGAAACTACAGTCCGAAAATACTAGTGTTTTTTTGTAGTAGTAGTGTAGTAAAAACTACAGTACAGTTTCGTAAGGGATATTACCAGGATATCGGTAACTACGTACCAGTTGAATATATATTACCTTCGACATCCCCTGAACCATTACATGCTTTTGGTCAGCATCATTCAAATTCAGCAAACCCGCTCAACAACCGCAGCAAATTTACAACTCCCACACTAATCCTCGCTAACCAAAAATCCCTTATACCTCTCGCATCCCTGTCGTTCCCACAATTCCCCTAAAAATTACGCCTCGAACTAAATCAAATCCGTTCCCTCGACATGTAAATCCAGGTTTTAGCACCCGCACGACGAGAAAAAGGTAGAGCACGTATATACGTTTCAACGTTTTTTACTATACACACTCAGAGTTTATCACCCCGGAGGCTTTACGATATTCTCTTTACGACGTCGCTCGCAACGGCGCGTAAAAAGTTTTTTCGGGTGTGTTTTCGTTGGCCCGGCGCGCGCGAGAAGTTTGCACAAAACGAGTTATAAATATAAGAATAGTATTTTATGCTTCTCCGGTTTTTTCATTTTATCGGGGAGATAGAGAGTTATCTTATCGATAATAATTATTGAACGAGCGCCGGTGCGAATAATGCGTTGGGAAGAAGACATTGTACGATGTACCTTTCGATTATTCTAATGGTTTTCTATTCGGTGTTATGTTGCAATAATATCAAGCGGTTGATTGATCTATCGATTCTACGGAGGTCGATGCGCGTGTGTCTTAATACGAAAGGAAAAAAATGGGAGAATGCTATGTTGAAATTTGATGAAAAGCAGCGAATAATATAAATATATTGTTTTCGCCGCGGTTGTGCAACGTTTCGCTCGTTTACAGAGACAATTTATAGCGCGTTATGTGCGTGTGTGCGTGTGTGCGTGTGTGTGTGCGTTTCACACGTATTTGCAAAAAAATGCTTTCGTTAGCATAAATTATTATAACGCCGCTAATAGATTTTAACAATGCACCAGATCGAACAAAAAGTCGAGAAAATACTTTTCTTAAATATAAAAAGACTATCAGCCGTACTTATGCGCTGCAGTCAAGTATACGACATAAAAAACGTCAGCGATTGCATCTATGCAGCACAGTTTTTCCCATGTCCAGCTTTAAATTCCCTCGATGCGAAGTAAATCCTGAACTTTACGCGCGACAACTTTGCATATAATGCGTACACCATATAAAAACCGGACTTTATTTTCCATTTTCTGCTTGTCCGCGGCCACAAGAGATTCATTCTCCTGACGAGAGAGAGAGAGGGACAATCCTTTCATAACAGACGGAGAGGAGGAGCGCTTTGAAAAAGAAAAATTAGAAAAACACATATGCGCACGCTCGCGCGCATGGTTATAGTTGTTTCAACGCAACCTTGACCCGAATCGCACCTTTTAATGATATTTTAATGTCAAAAGGCGCGAGATCTGTGCGTGCGTATACGTGAGAAAATTCGCGGTGCGCTGCGGCAATGGGGCGCCTGATGCTATATATTTTTTTCTGGAATTAACGCGGAAGCACGGAGTATAATCAATCCTCGAAGTGGGTTTACGGGCTCTCTACGTTTCCTCATTAGTGTGATTGCAACGAGTTTCTTGCCCGCTATATGTTATTTGAACGCACGCGCAGGATGTAGATTATTGTTATGTTGCCAAGTTGGAATAAACAGCGTTTCGTTATACTTTCGCTGTTAAATAAATAAGGTATATAGGCATATGTAATTAAAGGATTGTTGTACTATCTTCCGTTGATAAAAACACATACAAACAATTTTTCTTCTAAACTAGGGCTGCACGATATAGCAAGATTAATCTCGATATTGTATTGTCTTTCCGCAATATTCAAGACAATAATCGATACAATATTTATATACTGTTTTCGATACAATATTAAGATTGTGGTGTCAAGGATGTAAAGAATCTTGCCTTGTCTTGAAAATAACTTAACATTTCCTAATCGTAATAATTTATTGAAATATGATCAAGAATTTCAAGACAAGACGATAATACTTTTCATATTGACTGAAAAGACCAAGACAAGACATACATTTTCAAAAATTTGCAAGAGCGAGACAATAATTACAGAAATATTGTATTGCCTCGCTCTTGTACAGCCCTAAAAAAAACTACCTGACATTTATACATCTATACATTCGTATAGTAAACCATCAGTGCACCTGTAATATAAAACGCTCTCGAAGCCTTCGCAAACACTGCCGATAAACAAATCATCTTCGAGCACCTGCCGATCCTCTTTATACACACACTCAACCTAAAAATTTTCACCCACCAAAAACCCATCAGCGCCGCAACCGCATCGCAGAACCACGAGCACCTACACACCCACGCGCCTGTGCGGCTCTCTCGAGAGCACAAGTATATATAGTGGGTGTATGCCGACTATATACATTGTATACGCAAGTTACAAGCGTAAGGCGGCGTGTGCGCTGCTCTTTTCGTGTAGCCTTGAAGGCAGCGCGTGCATGTCTGTGTGTTTGATGTGCGTCTCTCCTCATTGTAATTCGCCGAGGCGAGCGCGCGGTTCTAGCTCACTTGCTGGCATTATATAGGTGCGTATGTGATGAGCAGAGTGGATAAGATTCTTTTGGGCTTTGTTGCGGTTCTCTATAGGGATTACTTTTGGGATTTGCAGGTGTAGGTATGGGTGCCGTTTGATTTTCAGAAACAGTTTCTTTGATAGCTCTTTTGGGGTTTGATATGTTGAAGCGAATACCATCGTACTTATTGGATCTATATTTTAATTTGTTCCTTTCTTCATCTTTTCCTGATATTCACAACTGTATATGCGTGTAAGCGACAATAGCATGGATATTTACGTTAAACGTTTTCATAGTAAATGTTATTGTCAACTTCAGCATACATATGCTTATTTGTCAAACGCTCTGTTTTTTTGTTTGTTTTTCTAAAGACTTACACACTCGCATGCACTATATCTGTGGTTGCCCGGAAAAACGACTTAAGTCCATTTTTTCCAAATTTGAGATAACACCATATTTTATATACTAAAATACCTATCTTTCATATGGCATGGTCATAATAAGTAAAAAAAAAAGGAATCACAAGATATCGCATAGTGCAAAACGACTTAAGTCCATTTCGATGAACATTTTTCCCGGAAAAACGACTTAAGTCCATATTTTATACATTAAATGTTTTTTAATTGTCTTAATTG
Organism: Torymus auratus; assembly: GCA_900474315.1. Taxonomy (NCBI): domain Eukaryota; kingdom Metazoa; phylum Arthropoda; class Insecta; order Hymenoptera; family Torymidae; genus Torymus; species Torymus auratus. The sequence continues at coordinate 42,099 of UXGD01000968.1, forward strand.
ATTTAAGTTTGTATATAAATTAAAAAAATTTAAGTGTTTAACAAAAAAGAGGCTTTATGTTGCTAAAAAAGACTTAATTTGAATATTTATTTAACTACGTTATTTATTTCAATACAAATAACGTTGAATAAATAATTTA
>UXGD01000969.1:0-42237 GCA_900474315.1 Torymus auratus
GTAGGTACTTTTTAGAAAATTTAACTAATTTTACGAATTATAAATAATTTTTTCGGCATTACATCTCGAAGATGAATCTCGAAGATGAATATATAAACACAGATTCTTAAGAAACTTAGAACTGATTGAAAAATAACAACTTTGTAAAAATTTTTATTACAAAAATAATTTTATTTTTATTTGTTGAAGATATGCTATATGGAGACTGATATTCTTATAGTACATTTGATTTCCTTCTAAATTACGTATTACAAAACTATTTATGAGTTAGTTTTGACTTAAAATCGCGGATTTGAAAAAATAGCTCCTTCTTAAAAAAATACCCAATTTTATGAATTATAAATGACTTTTTTGGCAGCTCATTTCAAATGGGGACCGATATTCTTAATTTATATTTGATTTCCCTCTAGGGGTGGTTCGAGTAGTTAGAATATTCCTGCCTATTTTTTTTTTTAACTTGAATAAAAATATAGAAATAATAAAATTATGTATTGAAATCACCCACGATTTATAACCAGTACATTACTTTAGTAAACTAATAAGGTTTAAAGACTCTCAAAATATTTATGACCTTCATACAAACAATGAAGTTCATGCACTCAAAATCGAACTTTTTTTTCGAGTTTTTACTCGAAAAAAAAAATTGTAAAATGCATAAGTCAAAAGTGATTATTAAAAACTTTGAAATGAAATGAAAAGTGTTATATTAGCTTTATACATGCCCCAACATTGCAATTTTACGTGCTTAAGAAATTTTTTTTTTAATTTACATGCTTTTTGTAATGCAAAAAAGAAGACATAAAAAAAATTTCGAACTATACGCGGTTACATCCTTAACCACCTTACCCCCCAAATTACACCACGCCGAGCCCCTCTTGCACACCCGCACCCTACATACATATATCGAGCCTCCACCTTCGTGCCGCGCTCGAACAAGGGCACCTCCGCGGCTCCATTCCAGTTCGCTCCGTCTGACGTCACACTCTTGCCAAGCGAGCCCCCGGCGGCCGGCCAATAGGCGCGCGCCTCCCTTTTCCACAGCTCGAGCGTCGTTGCGTCAGCCTCGCGCCTGCTGCCCCCCTATATAAGTATATACACACGTGCGCGCCAACCGAGCGAGGCCGATAGCCCGCGATGAAAGAGGCCTCGAGGACGATGTTAGTGAGTGACGCAATTGATGCGAGTGCGTAGAAAGTTAATGAATGGGGGGTGGAGGTTGATTGTTGCTGTAAATATTATCGTGATGTATAGTGTATTGATGCGCGAAACAATTTAGTTGGGTTGGGTAAAGGAGAAATAAATTTTGATAGGGAAACGTTTGTTTCTGTAGGAACAACAAGGATGACGTGGTAAAGTGGGATTCCAACTTTTTAAATTTGGAAATTTAAACTTTGCCCCCGAGTTTATTCAATTCCGAAGGTTCGAGCGTAAAGTGAACCGTGTAACTCGATGTCTCGCAGAACTTGGAAAAATGCAGCAACGTCGGTGCCAATTTGAAGCGAGTGTATATGTATACACCTGTGTTTAAATATCTTACTCTACTTGTCACGTAGTGTTTGGTAAATTATGAGGTCAGTTGGTTCTAGCTCCCGACGAATCCCTTGCGGCAGGTGTGCTCCGTTTTCGCGTTACGGAATATTTACCGTCATGCGGCGCATTTCAGTTCATTAACGTGGAATTATGATGATGACGGCTAACAAATACGGTGGGATGCTGTTACAAACAAATTAGCGTGCTTTATTAATGTAAACTTGAGGTTTACGTGTACAATAGTTGGAATTTCGGTTAATATTTTTGTTTATTTTCCGTTAAGTGCATGCATTGTTTAAAAATTTTAAAGACCTGAATAAGATTACAACTAAAACTGGCTTTACGGTAAAGTGGCCAAAATGTGTATATGAAAATATCAACAAAAAGTAACTATACTTATTGAAATACACTTGACTTTCCTTATACAAATTATACTTAAATGCACCGTTATAATTTTCAAATTTTCCTTTAGTAATATATAACTTAACGATAAGGTTAAACTTAATGCGCATATAATACCCAATGCAACTCGACAAACCAACGTACATAACAAAATATAAACTCGAAAAACAAAAGTACAACTACGCATTTTTTCCATCATAAAACCTCGCTCGAGCAACCTCTACAAATTGCCATTCACTCATCCCACCCGCGCGCAACACTGTCACCCTATCTAAATAGGACACACGACGAAGTAACGTCTCCCGGCTACTATTACCAACATTATACCACCGCAGAAACCGCGGGCTGCATAAATAACCCTTTTTCTTAACCCTCGTAAAAAAACGCCTCATTGCGACACGTGCGAGCTCCAAAAACGTCCATCCAAATTTAAGAGAAAAAAGAGGCTGATCGTAACTATCGGGATTTAAATTGAAAAAGTTTGAGCGGCTTTGTACATCGTTGTTTATCGGCTGATCACGAGGATAAGGCGAACTTTTGAACGGTCGATGTGCATGTTTTTTATCGGCAGATAGGCGGACTCGGTGATGTATTTTTAGTATATCGTGGTGATCGATGGCGAAGCTCGAAAACAATGACGAGTGCGCTGTTTGAGATGTTTTCTCGTATGGCTATTTTATGTTGCATCACGATGAGCTCGTTTAGAAACTTTGTTACCACTGCGTGTATGTTAAATTGAGCGAATGATACATTTTTAATCTCTTACTATATTTTGAGAATGCGATTCTAATTGTAATTTTTCTTTCTGTTCCAGGTAAGTTTCCAAGCGCATTATACGTCTAATCCTTCAGGAGGCAGTAAGCTTTTAATCCATAATAATTAACCGTAAACTTTAATCTCAAAAGAGCGTGAAGAGACTGAAAAGCGCTCGAGGCTTCTGAACTTGAATTAATTAGCGCATTGAATTCAGCATACGTAAAAAGCATGTAGCGCTCGTGCAATGTATTTTCTCCCCAGTCGGACTCCATAATACGCTCACAATTATTCAAGGAATTATTTTTACTCTTGTGTAAAAATATTTCTGACGAAACGAGCGGAAAATCGACGTTTGTTATTTTGGTGGTTATAAACATTTATGCCTCGAATGATATATATCGAATGATGAGCTGGGTAACAGTAACATGGATATATTAAGTCATAGTAGACCCCTTTTTACTAAAATCCGTATTTTTCTAATAATTTGAGAGTATAAAGAAAGATTTCTCCTGAAAAATTCATTTTTTCGGTTAACCGATGACTATCGGAAGTATTTTATAGTCACCCAAGAAAATCAATTTCGTTTCGTATCCTTATTCAACATTTAAAAAACATTGCATAGGTTGGCGAATGCTTTTAAAGCGATTGCATTCGCGAAAGTATATACGCAACACATTTCTGTACGGCTAGAGATGCCGAGATACGACCACATTCCACGTCGCTACATGTACACTCTCCGTGGTCGACAGTAGTAACGTATCGACTAGTCAGACCCACCACAACTAACATACTATGAACTAACCTCAACATCTTGTTCAGCAAAAGTATATCTGGAACAATATGCTTTTGATTAATTTAAATTACGTGATTATGTGCGATGATGCGATGTGATCTAGAAATGCGCGATTTACCCATTCGAGACACTCGAAAACAATTTTCTACAAACAAAATATGTTAAATCATCCCTACTTTAATATCAAAAGCCCTTTCATCATCTCGAATCCAAGCTGTACTTCTGACCCCTGCCTCTATCAATGTCACATGATGCAAACTTATATCCTCTCCCAAAAAATCCCTTCTACAAACCCAAATCATACCTCCAAACTGCCACCACCACCAAACTCCAAAACCCAGCCATAATCCCTGAAAAAAAACAGATCCCGCGACCTTAACGAAGGTCATCGAGCTGGTGCAATACCAACAGTGTATAGGGTGCTCGCGAATTTCCTCTCCCATGACCTCTATTCACCCTTGAGCGGAGCCGAGCCTCCACGCGATCTCACGTCCCCGCCCACGCGCGCGCGTGCCGGGATTTCCCCGCTACCGCGCACTGACGCCCCCTCCATCGCTCCGGTGTTATTATAGGTATATACAGTGTGTGTCCGGCGTTTCACGTTTTCGCAGAGCGAATAAGGGGAAGGGGCACCGAGGAGGGAGTATTTGGTAATTGTGGGTGCATGTTGCATGGTGTCATTCAATGGGCCGTTTGTGGTTAATAAAATGATGGGCATTTCGTATGGCCCTGATGGGTGAGAATATAGCAGATCCTAGGAAATAATGACAGAATTGTGATGGTAGAAGTTAAATTTTCTATAGTGAAGCCATGTTGAAAGCAGAAATAAGCGTAATTGGTTTCAAGCATTAGGATAATTGAATTTTCGTTTGTGATCAAATGAGATATAGCCATTCTAATTGTAGAATTATTCTTACCGAATTTCGTTCTTCAACTTCTGGACTTTCTTAATCCTTTCAAAGAACCTATTCTACATTGATGAAACAATTAGTTAGAGTGAAAAACTTGAGACTTGTTTTTCATTCATTATTATCCTTCGATCCTTACAATAAAGTAATTTAGCAAAGTGTTACTTAAGCTATTCAATATACGAATGTTGGAATAAAGCTCCACTTGGGCATCTTTCACGTAAAGGGATATAATTTTTGTTCAATTCCATGTTTAGCTACCGGAATGGTCAATTGTATTTTCGCTCCAAAAATGAAATTTAATACGATGCAGACTCCCCAAGATTAGCAAGTCCAAGTGACAGCATGACATTAGCAATGTTAATTTACTTTGTCATGGCATATTGTCAATAAGATCATCTTGAGATAGTACGTCGGCGTCAAAGTGAAGAGGAAGCAAAGTTTTCAAAACATTTCTTATATAATAGATAGCGAATTACTATAATGAAGTGCAATTTTTTGCACGAACATTCCGCTGATTTTTCCTGCCGTGAATTCTGTCGAAATATGCGTTACGCGGTCACTCGCTGACGTCATATTAATTTTTATTTCCTCGGTAGTCGTCACGATGAATTTATCAAAATGATGTTCTAAGACGTGTTGAAGCTTTAATACGATATGGTGCATTTTTATTCATGAGTTATATTTATTCAAGCTTTTTAATTTTTTCGTACATTCTACCAGCGATTCAACATAAGTAAAAATCTGCAGCATCTCTTTCATATTCAAAGTACAAAGCATATTTAATCTTCTTTTCTACGAATTCAAAGTATACCCTCTGCTCTATTCACATGGTAATTATGACTTTTATATCACATTGTTGGCTGACTTCCAATTTTCAGAACTTTAAAATCCATCTATTTTTTCCCCAATTTTTAATATAAGTTGTAAATTAAATTTTATTTTATAGTTTCTTATGCTAAGGAATTACATTTCCAAAATATGATCACGTGCGATTTATAACTGTACCGTTTATCAAACATAGTTCTTGCAAATTTCATAGTTTCACAAACAGTCGGCCAATCTTTTTCTCTGAACAACAGAAATGATAACATTGCCGAGAATAATCGCGTTATGTTTTTATTCCGAGGAATCGATACAAGTTTTTGTTGTAACCCAATAATGAACACAATTGTTGCTATTTTTTTTTCTCGTCCAGAATAAACGGAGCTCACAGTGAGAATTTGCGTACATAGAACTATACGGCTACAATGACATTACGCTGTTGTCAACTGCGATGCAATCCCATCCACAAATCCACAATAAAGCAATTTTACATATCTCCTGTCATCAGAAATTAAAAACTGCAATCCGTCAAGAGAAGATTTTAATCTCGACGGCGATCACATCAAGTTCAAATATTTACATCTCGGCGGCTGCGGTCGTAAATCATTAAGTATGACGCATTTCGCCGAGTCGAAATATTCCTCGGTAATTGAGCGTTAAAAAATCGAACTTTTCACTGTCTGTTATCGTCTTATCACACGCGCTCGACCCGTTGCGGAATTAACCTATACGTGACCTGACGCACCTTTTTTTCTAAAAATTATCTATTCAAACTTAACCCTGACTCTCACAGTGTTTACAAACTTATAGCTTGAGCATTATGCAATCGCTCGTCACAGCTGATAACATGTTCCTTCTATGTAAACACAAACCTAACCTCAAAACCTGTGCGAAAACGTGGCAAAAAACTTGCAGATAAAAACTCAATCAAATGATTCTCATCTGGCGCAATGTATCCGTGGTTTTGCTTCATTCTACCGGCTTGTACGCAGATATTCCCCTACTCTCGTGATCCCAAATCCGCGTCGATGGAGGGGAAGAGTGAAAATTCCCCTCTCCATACTCATACATTACGCTACGCACTTTTCCTCCTTCTCTTCTCGTTTATCTCAACGCGTGTCTGACTCGAATTTCTAGCGTCTGCGTATATATATACATTTCCTCTTTCTCTCTTTCTCTCTCTGTGCCGCGGCTCATTCAGCTTTGCTCCGGGCCTTTTGTAAATCTCGCGCGCCAGCTGGACTTTTTTTCTGAATAGGCTTGCTCGCTGCGTATATATACATTACTTACAAACTGCGCGTGTACGCGAGACGTTTTATCTTTTGTACGGTTCTCTCTGCTTCTTTTCGTGGTGCGTATGTCGTCTGTCCCGGAAGACCGGAGAATCCTTATCGAATCTTCGCTATTTCGCTATATATTATTCGACGAATCTCTAGCAGTCGTCTTTCCGATTTTTTGTCGCCGCTTCTTTCTTTTTCCGTGTCTTTTCTTCGTTACGTTCCTTCGTCGTCTTGTTCACGATTTGTTTACATGTGTCGCTGTCGTGTTGGTAATCTGTAATACTCAACGATACCTACTTTATTCGTAACATCCTTATACAGCCAGTTGGTATGTATATGTATGGGTAGATGCTATTTCTGAATTGTTTCTCTTCGAATTGAATATTACATTTTTCGATTAGATTAAATAGAAATATTCGAAAATTTGAAAAGTATTCATTGCAAATGTATGCAAAAGATATTTCTAAAAAAAAATGAATGAATAATACTAATAAAATTTGAAATATCAATGATTCTTATGGAATTCTATTATGGATAAGCCGAATATCAGTCGTCATTTGCGTAGAACATCGTCAAGTCGACGTCTACAAATTATACGTCATAAATTCCCTTATCTGCAATTCCTTGCATAAAAAGAATAATTTCCTTTTTTTTCCTCAAATACTTGAGAATCTTGGAGATTTTCCCCCTCTTTTGGCTTTTAAAGAAACGTTTGACTTCTCTTTACCAAGGATTACACGGCTTCTTCTATTAAAACGCAACGCAGTGGAAAATTGCCTCACTTTCTTCAGCCTAGTTATTCGATACGAAAAATTCCCCTCGTTATCCTTGAAACGCCTCAAACTACGTCGATCCTTAAATCGTGGTCATAAAAAAGAAATCTTACCAAATTCAATTGTAAGCAGATTTTTTATTAAAATCAAATCAATCATAACTTGTATAAGAAAGCTACCTAATATTGTGGTTGAATTAATTGTTCAAACAATGTCGTCTTGTTACTTCACATAGTTACAAATCAAGTTTATAAATAAAAAATGTATCTAGAACATGATGGTCTGCTTTGAAGAAGTTTTTGATATAAAAATTCACCGCACGTGGATTTGGAGCACTTCCAAAACCAGTTCACCTTATGATCATGTATTTTAGCATATACATACATTTGTTTATACATCATATTCATTTCGAAAGGATTTTTTATATTCTCTCCAAAAAAATAATACGCTACGATATAGATATGCTATTCCTTTCTAAAAACCACGTACAGTTATTTTTGCCAAAGCTCAAAGCTTTTAACTTCAACCCCAATCTACACGACAACCAACTATACATCTACAATTCCATGCCAGCTTCTTCTATACACCAGACAAACTTTCCTTCAAAGACATCACCGCTGAAACTTTTGCTAACCAACGAATCCTACTAGATTACCCGCCGCGCGTCCACGCGAATCAACTTTTTTCATTCGCGCCCGCAACTTTTCATTACCGCCAACATATATATAAAGCCAAAACTAAAATCTTCACCCCGATTCTCTCTCTTCCCCTTCTCTCTTTCACCCCTATTCTCTTCCTCCCCACCTTACCTCTGCCTGGAACCCCTCTCCCCTCTCTCTCTCTCTCTCGCTCTCCAGCCGGCGCGCGCGCACTGCTATACTATACTACGGCGCTATATACGAAGAGAGAAAGAGAGAGAGAGAGAAGGACGGAGAATAACGCGGAGGCGCCGCCGCCGCCGCCGCACTGTACTGGCTGCGCGCGCTCCCAGTCGCGATATAAAACTGGCCGGGTGAGCACGCGAGCGCGCACAGTTGTGTCGTACACGCGCACGTATATCTAAGAGAGGCACCCGCGAGACAGAAGAAAGAAAGACAGACAGAGAAGAAGAAGTTGGTCGAGTGGGGCAGCAGGCACCGGTGAAAGTTCCTATAGGCGTACACGCGCGGCGAGATCTGAGAGGGGTGTTTCGGTTCGACGCGAGCCGGAACGAGACCACGGGGGGTGAAAGATAGACAGAGAAAGAGAGAGGAGGGCAGAGGAAAAGGGAGCGAAGATTGACAAGTCGAGGAAGTGTGTGTTGGGAGAGGGTGGATCGACAGGCAGGAAGGATAGGAGGATGAAGATGACACCGAGCCTCTGCACGAGCGAGCTTATCAAACCGGAGGTGAGTGTGTATGTGTGTGAGGGTGGTTCCATCATGAGGGTGGTGAAGATCTACAGTGCCGGTATGTAGAACATGGCAAAAGGATATATCGCGCGTCAATTTACGTAATGGAAAGAAGCGCGCTGAATTTCGTGAATTACATCATATACACGAGCGCGCGTATTATATAGCGTACGATACGTACGATACGGTCGTATGTATACATATATGTATGTATGCGTTAGCTACGAGGCACACTCAGACATTCATGCGGAAATCGTACGATCCAGTGTCGCGGTCGGTAACGCAGGTCTCCCCGCTCCAAAACTGTGTCTATGTGAGCGCGGGCGGCGGCGCGTGTGTTTACCTCGCGTCAATCAATACACGTATACGCGAGCGAGGGAAAAATGAGCGCGGCTCGAGAGAGAGAGAGAGCTTGAAATATACACGCTGTCATGACATATACTTTATACCGGGGCTATGTGAGCGCGCCACGTGAGTGTGAACACCTGCGTCGTGGAATAGAGAGGTGAAAATAGGCGATGGAGTTGGGTTTTTGGGTAAACGTAGGGATGTGAGAAATATAGGGATTATGAGTGAGAGAAGAGCGGACGATTCAGGGATTTACTCTCTCTCTCTCGTGGTGTTCGCGCGCGCGTTCAAGGCAAGGACTATCGATTTTCTATTCCCCGGCGAGCGAGAGAGAGAGACGCAGAGAGCTCTCAAACACATACACATATGGATATCGACGAGAATACATATACGCAAGCGCGCGCGCACGAGTGCAAAAACGTCGTCGGCTAGTCACGATAATAATGATGATGATGATGGTGTGGAAAAAAAAGAGGAAGCGCGTGCGTTCTTTTCTATCTTAGTTCGCGGAATTGTTGTTATGCGTAAAGGTATTATTTTTTCTGCGCTCTTGGTAGGTTTAGAGCGGTGGTGTATGAAAGAAGAAAGAGAAGAAGACATGGTTGTGTAATTGTAATGACGGTGATAAGGAGTTCTGTAAAAGTGGAAATTGGATGGTTGGGAAAAGACGTATTGAATAGTTCTGGAATTAATAGTTCAAACTATATATGATGATTGAAGACGAAAAGTTGTCGATTCGCAGGGAATTTTCGTAAATATGGATGCGCGAAACGGTGCAGATTGTGAGAGTGCCGCGCGCATAGTGTATAGCATACATACTTGCAAACACATACATAGATAGACTCGCACGCGTCGCGTTTTACATAACCTCTCTCTCTCATCGCTGTCGTATAGATATCGGTGGCAAATTGAATTATAGCACGTAAGGATCATTAAAATGATTAGCATTGTTGCGACTCGCAAAGATTACTCGGCCGTCTGGGAGATTGTGAAAAATGATTAACATCGCAGGAAGTATGTATATTATACACGAGCAGGTTGGAATAATGTAATTGGCGCGGACGCTCCAATATACATTTTGGAGCAATTCCGCGAGAACAGGAAAATTTCGGAATGGCGTACTTTATAATTGTTGCTTGCTTGTCATTAGGTGCACGAGATATACGCGAGTATAGTATTATGTAAAAATAAAAAAATAAGTAGTGCTTTGTAACGCAAATACGATATCTCGTAATGTTTATTGCTAATGAGGGTTTAAAACTAAACTATTTTATTCTGGGCAGTGTAATGTTAAAGTATAAAGAACATTCATTTGAACTCTAGAATATAAACTAAAATTGCGCGATAGGCAATGCTAATTGTTGGAAAACATCGCGCACAAAGGTGCAAAAGCTCGATTTTCGTATTCGTGACTGGCGTGTTAATTTATATGTATACAAATGATTAGGCGCTCGTCACTAAACAACATTAACTATTCAAAATTTGACGATACCATGTAGGTAAGCACTCTCTTATCAGCGCGAGGTGTGAAACGAATTCCACCTGTACAGCATAATCGTATCACGATTCGTTGCTCAATTCAAGGTCAAAGACTGTTCATGCCCTTCCCATAGAATTCCCCACATAAATTATCAAACTCTTCTATAATCCTACCAGCTTACCCCTTCCTAAACCTTCTTTCTCCTCTCCACTACCCAATACCCAAGTTTGTTACCCTTCCTGGTATCTACTTACGATCCGACCGACCTCCACCTTCATTCCCAAGGTCACCAGATACCCCATGGACCACGGAATCTCCGGTACCAATCCTACCCCACCATTCACGATTCCACCCACTCGCGTCTGTCTTCCAGAGACGCGTGTGGAAATGGAACGGGTCGCTGCGTCAAAAGCCTTCGGATCGATTGGAACGTCGAAGAGAGAGACGTCAGACGAAGGATCTTACGACGCTCTCATGTTGTACCTGTCTGTGTGTATGACGAGAAAGAGAGAGAGTAGTGGTGGTGTTAGCCTTAACCTCGAACTCGCGGCAACGGCGTCGTCGGTAAATAGGAAGTAAGTGCGACGCAGTTGAATGATGTTGGCAGGTAATTGTCATTGTTAGAAAGGTTCTGTATGAGTTGGTTCATTGATAAAATGTATAGGTGTCATCCATTCCAGTAGATGTTGGTTTTAATGTTAGCTGTGAACGGTGGTCATGTGTTGGTTATGTGCATTGAGTTTTGCAGACTGCTATATTTTCCGTCTCATGAATTCTCATTCACGTTTTACGACTGATTGTTTACTGCCCGTCAAAACAATACGAGAGAGGATTATGCGTAAAAGTGGATCAGCTGATATAGCTGGAGTAAATTCTATACTAACCTGGTAATACTGAAGTTCCTATATCAGTTTAGTAATATATTACAGTTCATAAATTTGCAATGCATTATCTTCGATACATACTGCATTGTATTCGTCGTATACCCTGTTCATGATCTTTTGAGATATACCACTTTGTGCTTTTTGTATTATTGAATCAAACATACCCATAAAAATTTCAAGTCAAGGTCTTGCCTCACCAGTTCCGTATAAAGTGCAATGAAATATTGAATCATCCTTTCAAAAATTAAAAACTATACCTTGTCAATAAAAATATTGTTTTCTTAACAATTGCATTAAAAAAATCGTTGAAAAAACTTGAATATTGATTATTCAATAGAAGCAAGTTAGATTTGTATTCTAATTGGAGTAAACATAGAAACAACATAGTGTGTGTGTGTGTTCTGAAAGCAATCTGTTTTATTACAGTTAATATTGCAATATACTGAATATATATGAGTAAATCCTTTTACGTAACATGCGAGTCAAGAAACGACAAAATATTAGGAATATATTGATTGTACACAGAAAATTTCATATATACACGTCCAACAAATGTAAAACCAGTTCACTTACATTTCCGTACAGCACACTAATAATAACTAATTTATTTAAATTTTAATTGGTTTCATTGTATTTCATGGTAACAAACATAATTTTCAAACTCATTTTTCATGCTTTTACCATCCAGCCAACGTTTATACACGCTGGGCAAAAAATAAACACACGTTATCGATTAAAAATAAAATCCCGAGCGAAATTCTCATAGGTGCCTGTTACCTCGCTACATACCTGAACAACTCGCTGCACTAAAAATTCAAAAGATTCTGTAATCCAACCTAATCTTCATCTTAAAGACCTCGCCCCATCACCACCTATCTAACCACTCCATCTTCCCGACTTACGTGACCCTATCCAAATCCTATACCACTTCTTCGCTAACCAAACCACTAAACCCAAAACCAAAACCAAAACAAGAAAAAAAAAGAATATCGCGAACGACCAGTATACATTCGCTAATGCTATACGTGCAGGAGAGCGAGAGGGGAGAGCCTCTGACATTGGCGAGAGAGGGGCAGTGGCGTTACACAATGCCCCGGCTCGTGAGATCGATAACGGCTGACTCTCCGCTCTGCTCTGCCGGGTGCTTCGAGTCGTTGCTAGTAGGTAGTCGAAAATTCTCCGAGAGGAGGAGAGAGAAAGTTGGGCGTGAAAGGGTGAGGTTCGGGTTGGATTCGTGGTGTGATGTACTTATATAGGTGATAAGGTGGAAGGATAAAGGACCGAAGTATATATCAATTCCATTTAATGATTCATATTTTTGGTTATATATGAGGAGACTTAAGAAGTGAAGATTTGCTAAGAAGATGAAATTAATTTTGTCTTGTATAATTGCTAAGTATTTATTTGATTAAACTAAAATTACTTTTAGGTACTTACATCTGGTTTGTTAAATTATCGAATGCTCAATCGGGAAACATTTCAGAGGTATATTTCCATTCGATTTAAATGCAATATAAGATAATAAACAACTGAACTAACATCATTGCTTTCCAACGATAAAATTAACATTATGCGCAACGTAATTCACTATAAAGAGCAACGCGTATAATTTATGTATCACAAATTTAACATTACAGCATTCGAACCGTTACATAAGTTAAATTAGAAATGAAGTAGTTGTATTTCAGTCGACAAATTTGCGATTCCACCGTCCACTTAATAAAATTCAATATAGCTCCAAAAATCAATTACACGGTCAATCAGTCCTTCAAAAGAATACACGCAAGGCAATCGCACCAATAAACTGCTGCACTGACGGCGCGGCTCCATCATATTAGCAACCGGAATCCGAGGCGATGAGATAATAGGGCACGACGCGTTACGGTCAAACTAAACGCGTGTGATGAGGAAAGTTTCTTTGATATCGCCGCGATTGGCTATATGTGACGCGCGCGCGCGTTTCCACGATGGTTGTGTGTTTTTTTGTAAAGCTCGTTCTGGAAAAAATGTGCGAATTAAAAAAATAATAATGTTTTATTCATGAGAATTTGTAATTTAAAAATAACTAATTTCATTTTAGGAATGTGCTATAGGATATTTTTCTGAATTAAAGTTTCCTGATGTTCTCAGTATAGTGTTTTACTATTACAAATCATTAAAAATTGATTTCTCGTTTAAAAATAAACTTGCTAATTAAATATTCAAACCAAAATAAGAAAATTATGAATAGATTACCTTTTTACAGTCGACTATACAAATAAATAAGTGTTTCGCGAATCAATAATTCACCATATATCCATTTCCATTTCTCCGATGTGTCGCTACTCATTACTCAAATAACAGTCCGAGCGCATCGCGTCAATTATATCTCCTGTCGAGTCGATTTCAGCTATCGACTCGCGCGAAAAATTCGAGATCTTTATCGGTCGTTTAGCGCCTCGTTCGACTTTGTTGTCAGATATACGCAACTCGTAGGGGAGATAATAGAAAAGTCGAAGAGGACGTGGTATAGACAGTGGAAGTAATATTTTTTTTGTAATTAATGGCGACAGAGTACGGAAAAAAATTTATTAGTAAAATTTTCTTTTTTTATAAGAATTTTTACTATTTTTGTAGCAAGTTTTACTATTTGAAATAGTAATTTTTATTATTCTTGCGGCCATCACAAAAAGTACTATTTAAAATAGTAAAATTTGCTCCAAAAATAATAAAAATTATTATTTAAAAAGTAAAATTTTCCATGAAAATCTTAAAAAGTTCTATTTAAAACAGTAAAAATCCTATAATTTGGGTGTGTCCCAGCATCACTATAAAAATAATGAATTTTCTTATAAAAAAAAGTAAAGTTTACTAATAAATTTTTCTCCGTGAGGAGACGAGGTTATTTTTGTAGCGAAGCGTAGTAACTAGACTGTATTAATTTTTAAAGGTATTATACCGAAAATCAATAATTACAATAGGATTAATGGATGTTATGTTTACGATAGCAGTTGTAAAAAGATGAATGAGTATCTAAATATAGATAGAACCAAAACATGGAAATATATAGGGTGTTTATTCTTACCTTGAGAGGGGTCATGAATTCCTATTCACCTGTAGGTAATTAAACAGTAAAATTTATTTTTAAACGGAGATGGTAGCTCGGTAAGATGAATCAGCGCGTTAACCGCTGTACTTCCTCGTTTCTAAAAGAACTTATTTTTGAACATCATAAACACGTTACTTTTTTATAACTTTTGCAGCTATTGTAAGTTATGAGCAATAATGTTTAAAATCTTCAAGTCATTTAAAAGAATTGTCACATATTTATTGCAAGAACTATTTTTAACGTTTAAAGAAGTAAGTTAGTCAGAAGTTAAAAGGAAAAATTCTCTATCATTTATTACATAATTTACAAAGTTTCATTCAAACGATGCGCATTCAACTGCTCGAACCAAAATTTTCAAAACTTTAATAAATTAAAATACTCCAAAACCTTCGAGAACATCGTCTTCCCTCGAACAGATTTCCAATGAGAGAGAAAATACCGAACATTCCTTCGAACTATAACAGTTGCCCCCTCTTAAAGTCTATATATAGCCCTTCGAACAACGACTTTACCTTCTCGTACTTGGAGCGCGCGCGTGTTACACGCTCGGAACGTAGCAAGCGCTCACGTTTTTTCTACAAAAACGCCCAATCATTGTCTCTAAAGAACCTGTTCTCTCTCTCCTCCGCCGTCGGAGAGAAAAGTGCGCTCCACGCGAAGCAAGGTAGTCGAAAGATGGAGGTAAAGGAAATGTGAAGGTCAACTGGGAAAAGGGTAGATTTGAAAATGAATAAAATTTGAAAAAGAAAATTAACAGAAAAGATCTTTGTCGTGAGTAAATATGTGCACAAGCTAGAAATAAAACCATAACGATCATCGTATATTATTTTCCAAAGAATGCGCGGTTATAATAAACATACGTAACCTAATTAGCGTCGTTAATAAGCATAAAAAGCACATTTTCCGCCGCAGATAAATACATATCAATTAGGATAATTATTTTCAATGATCCACAAGACACAATTTTTTCTTTTTTCCTCAAACCCTCGCCGCGTCTTTTCCTTACAAAAAACTGTACATCGAACTAATAAAAAAGAACCATCCAAGAATCAAGGAAAATTTCAGCACACTCGTATATAATTTTCCTTTCTCACCCATACCTCACACACCACTCCGCACCTTCTACTTCATGCAACGCCTTATAAAACCACCGGCACATCCTCCGGCACGTGCGCGTTATCGGCAATACACACAGGCTCGCGCTCCAATTGTCGCGAGACGACGAAGGCGTCGGCATTCCTCGGCTGAGTCACGCGCGTGCGTGCGGGATTCCCGCTGCGCGCGCGCGTTTGTTGAACCGGCGACTGCGACGGCGATCGTTCGATTTGCGATTGGTGTTATATAGATTGTACTATGCGTTGGCTGGGATTTTTATAGGCGCGGGTATATGTTTTGAATTGTAAGTTCGATGGTCTTTAATTTGTTGGATATAGGATGAAGTATAGTTGGGTAGAAGGAGACGAAAAATGTTATATCTGCAAAGGTTATATCTAGAATGTGAATGCGGTTGCGGTGATTCCGGGGTTAAATAAAATAACTAATATTATATCGTTAGAAAAGACACTGTCAAAAATATACAGGAAACAATGCGGTTAGAGTTGTTCCCTAATTACGCGCAATTCGGTTTACTAATAACTATAACAGATAACGTATACGTTCAAGCTAGATTACTCATAACATTAGTATTGCTGCTATTAGTCGGTAATTAATTTAATCGAGAGTGCCTATAGTCAATGGACAGTACTTAATATAAATTCCTTCGCGATAACGTTCGCTGAATTCTAACAGCTCAAGGTCCCATTATCTACAACCGTTCATACCGCCATTACTTCATTCGCTCACCCTATACCTATCCAAGCTAATTTATTACCAACAAAACCAAAACTTCACCACAAACTCAATTTTCCGCCCCAGGAGCGCCAGCTTCACCCAAACTCCCCCATTTCCATAAAAATATAACGTGCATTTTAAATTGCAAATTTCAATCCCCCTCTACCTAAAGAATCTCTCCTACTCTCTTCTATGTCAGCCTTAGCGCACGCACACCTGCGCATTCGGTCCATTCATGCGTGTACACACTATACTTACACCCGCGAAGTGCAAGAAGAGATAGCAGCAACTGCTGCGCTGTTCTCTCTCCATATTGGCTAGCAGCTCGCGGGTGTGTCGCCGCGCGTGACGTCACTAACGGCGAATCGATGCGCTTGCGCTGTTGCAGTGTGTGCATTTCCTCCTCCCTCCTCCTCCGGAAGTCAGGGTCGCGCGGGCGGGAAGATTCGAACGAGTATTGAGCGGCGAGTCGTCGGATATACCGGATACAGCTGGTTTTGTATATAACTGGGTTGGGCCGAGGGTTGATGTTTCATTTTTTCTTTTTGAAGTTTTTGGATTAAGAGTCAAGTGTGCGGTTGGATGATGGAAGGGGAGAGGGAGAACATCGTATGTTCGAGAGATAAGGTTTTTTTCGGTGAACGATTTTTGTTATCATTTGGGGCTCGATAAACGCGAAGGAGAGATTTGATAATTTTGTTTTCTTTATGGGTGGAATCACGTGGAGGTGGATTTCTAGTAAACAAATTTCGTGCCTGAGAGTGAAGAAACGCGAGAAAAATGAGGTCAAAGGTTATCAATTATAGTCTATCGTAGACAATACGAACTTTGATCCCGCCTCGTAAAAGGATTACTTTCCAATCCCCACATGACCGTTTGAGAGAAAAAGTATCTGCTATAACGTCTTGGTTCGTTATCCGATGTATCTCCATTATTATATAATGTTTCGATGGATATATCAATTCGGACGTATACAATTTATAAAAATAATTATGTATATATAATATCAATTGCAAATATCATAAAACTTTCGACGATCAGAGCCAGCCAAACGGATTTATATTCCGCTCAAGCCTGTCGCGTCGTCGATGCGGTTCGCGGCGTCTGTCTCGTAATGACTAATCATTTCGGCGCTGATTGTACACGAGTTATTCCCCGGCGAATTTCACAATGCTCGTCGTCGTTGTCCCTCTCGCGGCCTTGCTTCCTGCTTTCTAAAGTTTCCTTCTGTTCTGCGAACGACGTTTTACGATGTATTAAATATCAGGGGGGAAAGTCCTAAGGCTGTGAGGATCGCAAAACGGTTCTTGGGTATAGAGATTCGGAGTATTAATCTTGAAAATAGTAGAGCAAAATAATGGCTTTCATCGAAATCTAGAAAACAAAAAGTAAAGTTGTCTGATGTGCGAGACAAGTCCGTAAATTCTTTGAAAAAAAGAACAATGTTTTATTTTGGTCGATAAATCAAGGTATACGTTTATGTACACAGCGTGTAAATATGCGGGTAGTGAGACAGGAATGTCGAAACAGGAATTGAGGGGCTTTAAAGTCTCGACCCAGCGACCTCGGCAAAAATGTTGCTGGCCTTTAAAGCCCGCTTTAAATCCTTTTTCCGTCCTTTTGGACTTCCTTTCTCTTTCGAAGAAAGTATAAATTAGCGCGGCGTATCGATGTGTGTGTATACGTGTAATAAATCCGGCAGTCGATCGTTCACTCGAATTGATTAATAATCAATCTATCATGATAAATGCTTTCGATATTGGCCACTTGTTAGATTTTTTTTTCACGTATATTTGACGCGCGTGCTCGGGTTAGAGTCCACGAGTTATTGCTTCATTGATTCCATGCTAATGTTCGAGAAGGCTCTAAAAGTTGAATGGGGAAAATAGAGTTTCAATATTTTAGTGCGAGCTGTGGTGTTACGTATGGGTGGGTTGCATGAGAAAATATTTATTGGGTACTTTTGCAGATTACCGGTTGCTGAAATTCTAAAACCAACGTTTTTGGAATATATTCTTCAATGCTCGATTTACTGACTGGAAAATCCAATCAAAGGTGCTGTAGGATTTCCAGTCCAGTAATCATAAGCCATAGTTGGTTTCTTCAATCTGATTCAAAAGTCATTGATTCCTTCGATTGAAAATTTTCAGTAGCCGGATTGTAAAATGCAAATCCATCCATCCTTGCTTTTCTTCGTCTTTTCTAGAATATCAGAAAAGGAATATGGCGCAAAGTAGCTACTGCTGACCTATTTTTCAACGATAACCACATTATCGTATACTTTACGTAACGTAAGTTACTTTTCCTAATAATACAGTTACTTAGCTTGAATGAAATTATGAAGAAAAATTTTCTTTTATGTGAAAGGCTTTCTCAACAATACTTTCTTTGTGTGTAAAATCATATTATATCAACTTCAAATTTTATTAAAGCATTAAAAATAGACCTTTTATAAGAAAAAAAAACCTTATATAAAACTAGGTAGAGTCCTTAAAATTTTATGTATTCCCAGAACCCATAGACATAGAATTGTAAAATAAAGTTATTTTCAAATGATAAATATAGCATAAATATCAAATTGTTCGTTATACAACCCCTTCAATTTACATTAAATTAACTTTTTCACGTTTCTTGAACTTATCAACCCCTTCTACTCTCTAGTCCCAACTGATCTCTTCCGAATTATAAACCAGCAGTGTTCACACTGCACGAGCGAATTTCACCACTGGCAAAATTCAAGGTCACCGGAGCGGGACCGCGAGACAATCGCGAGTATCGACCGCGCGAGTATCTTTCGTCGCTGGTGACCCACATTGCCGAAAGCGCGTGTCCGACCGCCGGCGTGTTGACGCCGTTTTTTTCTGTTAACGTTACGTGCCGGATGTATCGGCTTACGCGAGATTTATTTTCGGCGGTGTTTGGGTTCCGAGGTAATGGGTGAAAGAGGATTCGGATAATTTTGGGGAGTGCGTGGGTTAGAGCATCCGAGTGATTGCGAATTTTGAAAAGTGCACGGAGTAGCTTTTATGATTGCTGAAACGAAGTATCACAGTATCAGTTAATCTGCAACAAAAATCATAAAAATTACTATTTCAAAAAGTAAAATTTGCTAAGAAAAACACACAAATTACTATATATCAAAAAGTAAAAATTCTGCATGAGGAGTGTGTCCCAGTACTACTGTGAACATAGTAAATTTTTTTATAAAAAAAGTCAAGTTTACAACAAAATTTTTCTCCGTGTGAGGGATACGTATACGGGAAAGTTGAGAAAGTTGGTATAGTATTGAAATTAGCGGCATTAAACTGAATGGAGTTTTTAAGCAATGCACTTGTCTATAAAGTTTTGCGGCCGTAAAAAGTTTCCCCTTGGTATTAGCTTTATTGAAACTACGCATCAAGTGACCCTCGCTTTGCAGGACGCGCGAGCTGCCTCCGTGATTTTTATACTCCTTCAAGTATGAATGTTTAAGTTAATAACTGCTTTGGTAGAAATTTTAACCATAAATTACTTATTTTTTTCGTCAAATTTATGGCTAAGAACAATATTCTGCTTTTATTTTCTAATTACCTACGAATTTAAAGTAAATTTTAGCATTTACATTTGACATCATTGCTATTTTAAGTACCAGTAATATCTTTAGGTACATCGTGTTATTGATAGATATTGATTTTTATTAAAAATGCGTTTATTTGATTAACATATTAACTATAAAATATCGTTAATTTTCTACCAGGGTCTGTTAAAATTTATACAAAATGAGGATTTTATATTTTACCTCAACTTTCTCATGTGTTTCTTATTAGGTTAATTTTATACGTAAAGTTTGTCGAGCTTCAATATTAATAGAATCAATATTGAAGCAAGCCAGTTACTTAGTTATTGATTTTCGGCGCAATGCAAACCTTGGAAGATCGACAAGATCCACAAAGGATTCAAGTCGCCTTGTCATTTATGAGAAGTCGTTAGTGGTAGATAACACGTAGAACTAAAATCCAATTCGTAAAATACAAAGCATTGTTTAAAATAAAAGTTAATGTTTCTCTTCAACGATATCTAACATTACCATCAGGATACTAATAAATTAATTCTTTCTCTGATTCTCTTAGCCGAGCCAAAAACTCCACCCTCACGCGCTTCTCATAGCCTCTCGTCTACATATATATACTTAGATATATCTATACTTAAATTCCAATTCCTCGATCGCAACTGCGTTTTATGAGTCGACGATGCCGGGGCAATTGGCCGCAATCGACAGGTCGTTGCACCGCGAGCTGGGTTGATTGACGGAACGAGCTGAATGACAGATTGCAGGATCCGCGCTTTTGTCTACCTTTTTTGTTTGCCGGCGATGCCGGCACTTTCACTTTTAGAGATAGAGATGATGAGGCATTGTCCGGGCGCGTTCTAATCAGTGAAACGGGCGAGACTCGTTGGCAATGACCTTAGGTTTAGCTGGGATTTGAAGAGAGGCAAATAGTTGGAACGAAGGGTGGAGAAAAGTATTTTGGAGTGATTGCTCATTGATTTAACGTAGTAAATTGTCCAATGTGTGAAAATAGTTAAGTAGTATAATGTATTTAACAAAAATACTGTCTACATTCAGACATTGTAAGCAAAAGAAACAAATGATTTTCATTCAAGTCTTCAAAAAATTAAGACTCACGCTACTAAGAAGTGTAAAACGTAATGCTACATTTGCTGAATCATGAAAATATTACGAACGATCTTTGCTCTCGAAGTGGGAAGATTTCGAACAAAAAACATAAAACTCTTCTTATGTGAAATTGATTTATAGCTCCAATGTTTCCTTGATGCCTTATTTAAGCACAACTGTCTTGTGAATCTCGAGGGAAAAAAATTCCTGAATGCTGATAATAACGTCAGTCGTCAGTAGAAATGTTTGAGCAGTAAAATCCCGAGTCTTATTGAGATACTTAACGATTTGATCGTAAATTTTTGTAGACGAAAGCTCTATTTCTTTCGACAGCTTCATTACCAAGATTCTTATCACAGCCACGACATCCTTATTACATTTTTAATCACAAGTCGATTCGATGATTGACTTTTTCATTAAAAGTAAAGCCAATCGTCTGTTTACTTTTCATTCAAAGACCCATTGACTATATCGCCCGGGAGTTCAAAGAGCAGACCTGTTTTCTATTACATCTAACGTCGTCGCCGTAATATTGTTGCCTGACGTAATTTCGGATTTGCTTGACCTAGCTTATTTCCTTCCATATCGCGCGAGCGCGCGCTGACACAAACACACTCGCACATATGCGCCGTGTGGCTGTATTGCGAAACTTTCGTAACCTAGACTGGGTAATATGAGAAAGACATAATGGAATAGCAGAGTGGGTTACTGTTAAATGCTTCTTGCCACTTTTCGCGCAAACTCCCATTATTCTTCATTATGTAATATCAAGACTTTTTCAATGGTGCGTGGGAATATCATTTTTGTAAAAATCTTCTTTATTTTATAAAATAAAAAAAACGGAATGGTAACGTATTAATAATATTCAAGTATCTTAATTGATGGATGCTATAGTAATTTTTCTACATAGACAGTATTCTAATCGTCAATCGGTACCATTCATTCACTACTTCTCAATATGAATGACCCCAACTGATGAGACCTAAAATTCTTCATCAATCGATCCCCAATTTAAAATCTCAATCGCTCCCCTCTCTCCAAGAAAAGTTCGCCAAGAAAAATTATCTTCCCTTCCTACCACACCGTCTTAACCATCTTACATAAGGCCACTGGAGCTGACAACCTAACATCTCAATCATCATCGGCTCCTCTTTCACCCAATGAAATTCGACTTTCCAGAAGGCTCAGCTTGACCTGACACAATGATCACCATAGTCATCTCCTTCTCGCACTATTTACTTATGCATTGCACACATAGATCCAGGCAATTGAGCTTGGCTTCTTCATCGAACTTTCCGCGAATCCTTACTCGAGCTGTGCTAGTCACGCGTCCACAACGTGGCTACGGGATGCTGCGGTATATGGTTCATTATCGCGCACGCGTGGCTGTCTGTTTTGATGAAGAAGAGCTTTTTTTTAAAAGAGAGAAAGAGCACGAATTGATCATACGATGTGTTGTTGCTGCCGGTGGCTGCGGATTAACCGCAAGGAAAGTTTTATTAGATTAGGGAGTTCAGATTGATTGATGAGCGTGCGGAGATGATTTCAGATGGAATGGATGGGGTTTGATTGAGATGACGGGGTACCCTAAATTCTTGATGGAGATGTTTGTATACAAATGATGGCAGAGCGTGACATTGACCGTTGAGTCATCGAGCGGTTCTCGAAAACACCCGTGCCGGTGTGCGTCCATGATGACGTTTTACGATGACGACGTCATAACGGTTGGGTACGAAGTCATCGTTGGCTTTACAGAAAGTGCGCGTTAATTGCTCGACGATTGAAACTAGTAATAATTAGAGGATACCAGTTATAGGTAGTTTTTGTTTGTGGTCGCGATGAGTAGCGGGTTCGATAATTGAAAAGAAATGCAATTGTCGACGATTCATTGGTGAAATTTAATAAACGGATTGAGGTTCGTCGTTCTCTTAAAAGATGTATCAATTATTAACTTTTTTTCATAACATTTATTGATTTTTTATTAATTCTGAGTTTAATATACCGTATATTACACTTTTGAATTAGTACATTAACAAGTCATTTTTTATGACCCATCTGTACTACCAAAACCATTCATTCAGTTTGGAAACTTTTAACTGCCAGCCGTTACTTCCCACTCTAGACTTTTATTGCTGACCTCCCATACGCGACACTACGCTTTTTACAAGCTTCGTAAAAAAAACCTCTCCAACTTCATCGTGAACGTCTAACCAATAACATCAACAAACCAATCTTCTTCTTACGCACGAAAGGTGCACGATCTTCGGACTAATGCGAAGTAACGATCCCGAACGTCAGCGTCATCGTCGAGGAAGTGCGTCGGACGTGTTAATTACCCGTGGCCTTGATCGCGCGCGAGTTCGTAATTAAAGCGCATAGTGTGCAGCCGACGCTTTTGCGACACATTCTTAAGCTCTTACTAGAGCGCTAACTCTCTCTCTTGGATCGGAGCTTCAAAGCTTTTGTAGTTGGGCTTTGAGCTGAAGTTGAGGGTTTAACGGAGGGGCCTTGAGTGTTTTGATGCTAATAATAATGATATAAAGTATTTATATAATTACTTTGTTAAAAATTAATTAAAAAGCTTTCTAAGTATAAGATTTGTTTCAGTATGTGTGATTCATGTTCAAAGTGTTTTTATTCCGATCGCTTAAAAACTATAACAATGATTGACACTTATCCCTATGAAATCGCACGTTTGAAGTGTCATTTATCATATCACTCGAATATTAAATAGACTCGTATTGTCTTGCTATCACATGAGAATTTGGTTTTTCCTCGAAGAATGAAACTCTCAGACCTGTTTCGTTGACTTAAAGAACGTTTTTGCACTATTACGTAATTGACATTTAACCATTATTCAAGTATAAGAGATCAATGGAAATGAAATCATCTTCACAACTTTTTCCAACACCTCGACAAGAATCCAGCATATCATCGAATTTCATAACTATGAGTCGAGAGCTTATATCTGCGTACTGCTTCTATATACACGTGCTTGCGCACGCGAAACGCCAACGAACTGTCAGCCGACACGCCGCTTCGAGTTGTCTCGAGCGTGCGTCTTTCGTTACGCGCGCGGTTATCTCGCATTAAGCGACGAGATAAGGTCGTTATCGGTGTGTGCCTCGG
This sequence comes from Torymus auratus, assembly GCA_900474315.1. Classification (NCBI taxonomy): domain Eukaryota; kingdom Metazoa; phylum Arthropoda; class Insecta; order Hymenoptera; family Torymidae; genus Torymus; species Torymus auratus. The sequence continues at coordinate 24,074 of UXGD01000969.1, forward strand.
CCTTGACTATTGAAGCGACGCTCGTGAAGATTATGCGTGTTTTGGATTGTTTAGATCCAGGTTCGGTATGAGATTTTTACCGTTAAATAGTAATTGGTTATGTTATGTTAATGATTTTTATTTTTACATGTGATATTAACGACACGTTTCAGTGATAAGAGATTATTTAGTAAGAATTAAAATATTAAATTATAAATTACAATTGTATCATTATATCATTCTTATCGGAAGAGAAGTCGTTCTATTTAAAACGATATTGATAAATTGGAAATTCAACAAGAGAAAAACAAATTTAAACAAAAATGGTAGCCATCTTTTATTCTGCAATATTACCATTGTAAATCACAATTATGATTCTAAATAATCACTCATATATTGAAAAAAACTGTTTATACTCATTATTCAAACTGACACAAAGAAGAAAAACCCTCAAAAGAGAAAGTCATTTCGAAAGCAACAGCGGATTTATCTAAACAGCCTCCAGTCACGTCTCGTCTCGCGCATTTTTATGAGCTCCTGGAATGAGCGAGCAAACAGGCGCCGCAAAACGTTTGACACTGCGCTCGTTTTCTCTATGTCTCCCTCTCTCGCTTCTTTTCTCATCGTCATCGCAATTTTCTCGGCGCAGCGGAACGGTAAACAAATTGCAGGAAACAAACGTCGCCGTGTGCCGGTCAAACTCCGCGGATGGCAACTACCTTGAACGGAAAAGCATCGCCGCGTGGTTCGTACAAATACCGCAAGAAATGTACTTCTTTTTCTGTTGGTTTCTGTGTCACGGCGTAATTAGAGCTTTCTAGGAGCGTTTGTTTTTTTCCTGGGATTCTGAAGTTATTAAAGGTTGCGCTGTATCGAGGTTTTATGCAGATTTTGAAGCTTTCAGATCAAGGGAAAAAATGCGAATATTTTTTGCTATGATTAATGCGATGGAGGACATTCGTTAAAAAAAACTTTATAGTGTTTTTCCGATTCATATCATACTCCTAAAGTGGGAAAATTGCATCTGGAATTGGTAGAAAGCTAATGTGGTTAATAAATCTCCAACGCTCGTAAATTTAAATGCTTCAAAGAAGAGCGTCGTAGTTTAATTGACAGTATTTGATTAACTAATCCGGATTTCAAAATCAAACATATACATTCACAGCAGTAAACTATGCTCTAGGAGATAAACTATTACATAACAAACTTGATAACATATAACCTTCGTACAAATAATTCAAAACCACATCAAATACTTTATCTCGTCAACGAGGCAAACGATTGCAACAATCCAACTTAAGAACCTCTGACTCCATCTTAACAATCAGCTGTGTCTAACCATATCTCCTCTCACTCATAACGTCCTTGGAATCAACGACGCGTCAGCCGGTAGAAAAGCGCGAAGGTCAGCCAAGGTCGCGCAGAGGTCACGAATCTTATCAGCTGTATTAGTGTGGCTCCACGTGCATCGATTGCGCCGCCATTACTATGTGTCGTCAACGCGCGCTGCGTGTTTTTACGACGGTTCTAACGATTCTCTCGTAAATTTCGCCCCAGAGACTTCTGAGTAACCTGGAAGAAGGGATTGAGTGACATGTAGGAATTTTTCCTGAAGAAAAAAAATGAGATTTTGAAATTGCTCGAGTAGATAAAGTCGGTAGCGGGCGATTGATTCTGTTGCGGCTTATTGGCTTAAATCGATTACGCTGATGAGCTTGGAGAGAGGAGCGTGTGTGTGTCGCAAGCAAAGGCTTCTGTTATCTTGCGTGTAAAAGATTGAGCGAAGCGTATAATTTTGTGTTTTGCGATTGGTTATGTCGATCCTGGCGTTGAAGAAAGTTAATTTTGGTATGCGAATAAAGCGGAGTGTACGAGGATACGTGGGACTGTAAAAGAAAATCGATATAATTGCACTAGTTGGAGTGAAAATGTAAATAAACTCAATTGTACCTTTTGCTCAAATTTAAGTCAAAGGAAGAAAGATTATATCAAACTAATCTGAAATCCATATTTTGACCTATGCGCGTTCGTCCTTTTTCCACGTCGATATTTCCTTATTTTCCATTAAGCCTTCTAAAATTCTCTTATAAATCACTTATGAATACTTCTTCGAACTCGGAAAAAATAAAGCATCAAACTAATCCACGCATTCTTTTTGTTTTGCAGATTCGCGATGCCTGCAAGGACCTCATCCTCACGGACGAGCAGCTGCGGTTGGTCATGGAGAGGCTCAGGCACGAGATCGACCGGGGCCTCTGCAAGGAGACCCACGAGGAAGCCATCGTCAGGTGCTACACCACCTACGTGCAGGATCTTCCCAACGGCACCGGTTAGTACACTTGTATGGCATTCGCGAATCACGTAGAGTATGCGTAGAATGGGGTGAACAGGGGTGAGGAATCGGATTGCGCGAGGGAATAGCATTCGTGGTACAGAGGTGTGAATTGGTTTTAGAATGGGGGTAGGGTAGTTTGGGTTTGAAAACGTTCTAACACAGTAGGATTCGATTGAGAAAATTGAATTTTGAATTATTATAATCCTATAGATAATCAAAATATGGAAAAATTTTAATAGCGTTAAAAACAACAAGTGTTACACTTTGTCAGTATGCAACTTCGACATGTGTAATTACATTTTATAAAAAAAAAATTCACTCTCCGAGCATCATTATGCCAGCAAGACGTAGAGAAAACAGTAATTAGTGAACGGGTATTATTAGCTTTCAAAACATGGTGAACTAAAAATAATAGTGCTGAAATTAATTAGGTGACGAGCGTCGCATAAAAACCAATTTTAATTATTTCAAGGAAAAAATGTCGGTTGTTGCAAGACTTATTATTAGACATCAAAAGAGAGTGTTGAATTGATTATTCCAGTTCCATTTTTATCATTGAAAATGAAAAAAAGTATCGTAGTATATAAACTGATCTCACTGATTAAGACAAGCATAACAAATTGTTACACTAAAAATAGATTTTAAAATAGTTTTCTTTTGAATGACAAAAAAAATTATATACAGTCGTAGACTCGTAATTCAAGGAAGTTAATATTGAAATATTGTCCCTTCTGATGGAAAAAAATTTAATTACGTGACTTCTAACCGTTGTAATTAAATTACGAGCAAAAATTCTCATGTAGCTCACGCTTGTGCGGGTATGCAAGCTTTTTATCATCGTTAGTCCATACCGTCGTAATACACTAGGTGACCTAATTACAGCTCATAAGAAAATCATTATGCAAAAAGTCTTAACGTCACGAAACTACTCTTCACCATTGCAAATTAAAAAGAACGTAATATATAGATTTACCAAACTAACTTCGTTGTTTCTTCATTCCAGAGAAGGGCAACTTCCTGGCTCTCGACCTCGGCGGCACGAACTTCCGCGTGCTCCTCATCACCCTCGGCCCGCAGAGCTTCGACATGAAGTCCAAGATCTACGCGATACCGCAGAGCCTGATGTTGGGCACGGGTCGTCAGCTGTTCGATCACATCGCCCAGTGCCTTGCCCTCTTCGTTAAGGACCTGAAGCTCGAGAACGAGGTACTGCCTCTCGGTTTTACCTTCAGTTTTCCCCTGTCGCAACAAGGCCTGACCAAGGGCCTGCTCGTCAGGTGGACCAAGGGATTCAACTGTAGCGGTGTCGTAAACGAGGACGTGGTCGGGCTGCTCGAGGATGCGATCGCGAGGAGAAATGTGAGTTATTTTTGAGCTAAGTCGAACCACGTAAAATTGTTATAAGGTTTTGTTAAAAGTTAGGATTCTAACGGAGTACTTTGATATACTCGGTAGTATTTTGGCTAGCTAATAATAATCATATGTTAAAAACTGATTCGAGGAACAAGTTATTAAGCACATTGAAAACTCGATTAAATGATTTCATGGAAAAGTCAATTTATCATCCAGCTTTTTCACAAGTAGTGTCGATGATTCATAAGAGATCGAAGAAGAAAATTGTTTGAAACATTATGGTTTTCATCTTAGTATTTTCACTTACCTTTTTTATTAGAGCGTAGTATGAAACAAAACGATAGATTAAATTAATCAACATAATGATTTAATCATTTATTTTGGATCATTAATCATATCATGATGTTGCCAAAAGCTTCGGGAAACGTATTTCAAATGGAACAATGAAACTGACAGATACGTGTGACTCTAGAGACCACATTTTTCTTCCATAAATACAGTTTGACCTGGTATTTTCTCGTTAGTCTAGCCTTCGAGACTGTTAATATAAACGAGTATACTTATATACACATAGTATTAAAACTGGAATCTCATGTTAAAATTTTATTGATCAAAGCATTCATGTCATCACGTAACATCGTTCCATCGTAATTTATCACGTGGGTGGTATCAATGGGCCAAGGAAAGTTTTGAATAAGTTCTATAGTTACGCAGTTCAATTTTAATAACTATTAAATTTTCATCATAAAAGATATATTAAATCTTGTTAAAACATTATAAACTTATTTATAACATTATACAATTTAAAAAGAAAAATTCTTGCTAAACTATAAAAATAAGAACCTTTTAGCAACCACCGTTCAAATATTTATCACGACAATCCACAAGCTCAACCTCTAATCCCTTAATTTTGATTGCAGGATGTGAAAATCGACGTGTGCGCGATCTTGAACGACACCACGGGCACACTGATGTCCTGCGCTTGGAAAAACCCGAACTGTCGCATTGGCCTCATTGTCGGTAAGTTCATAATCAATATCGCGCGCTCGCCACCACCGTTGCCGTCTCGCCGCGATCATGCTCCAGTAATACACCGCTTTTAGCATTATCGCTCTTACGATGAATTAAATACACTATGTGTGTATGTGTGACTCAAGGCGATAGAAATCAAATCGCATTTGTCGGTGGGGGAAAAAAAAACTTGTTGTGGATATCGCGGCGATTAGTCTAATGATAAACTTTGGTTTGCTATTTTTAGGTCACAGTAATTGTTCGCCGTATAGAATTTTTCATTTTTCTAGTTACAAAAACTTTTGCTAAAAGATGTATCGCTTCTCAAAAAGTAAAAGTTTTTTATCTTACATAATTTGCTATCTTAGTCATCAAGAGCGTAAATGTGGCTATTTTAATTATTTATTATCCTATAGTCGGTTATATTATCCATCGGTAAAAACAAAACATTACTTTACCGACACTTTGCATGTCGGTAAACCCACACTTTCATAATCGTTTAAGTACAATATACTAGTACTAATAAAAATGTTTAATTATTTATAGGAACTGGCAGTAATGCCTGTTACGTGGAGAAGACAGAGAACGTCAAGTGCGCGATACCGGGCCAGCACGCGGCGACAAAACCACACATGCTGATAAACACAGAATGGGGTGCGTTCGGGGAGCAGGACACTCTCGACTTCGTCATCACCGAGTTCGATACCGACATCGACACTAACTCGATCAATCCAGGCAAGCAGCTCTTCGAGAAGATGATATCGGGAATGTACATGGGCGAGCTCGCCAGGCTGGTACTGGAGAAGCTCACCAACGCCGGCCTTCTGTTCAACGGCAAGGGCTCGTGTGATCTCAGGAAGCGCGGCAAATTCTTTACGAAATACGTATCCGAAATTGAATCGTAAGTGTCATTTTGTTTTCTCTTTAATGTTGTGCAAAATATTCGAAATAGTATTATGCTATCGAAAAATCTATTTCACTGGCTTTTAAATAAAAGAAAGAATAAATTTAAATACAGTCGGTAAAGCAGAGACAGGTGTAGGTGCGAGTTCAATTCTTTAACAAGCGTAACCAAACTAACACGGTATGAATGTTTTTGACAGTGATCCTAAGGGCAAATACGGAAACTGCCGGGAAATCCTGGCCGAGCTCGGTATCAGGAACGCAACGGACCAGGACTGCGAGAACGTGCGATACGTCTGCTCCATCGTGTCGAGGCGGGCGGCCCACCTGGCGTCGGCCGGCATATCGACGCTCCTCGTCAAGATGGGCGAGAACAATGTGACGGTTGGCGTCGACGGTTCCGTCTACAGATTCCATCCGCACTTCCACGATCTCATGGTCGACAAAATCAGCACGTTGCAGCAGTACAAGGTGAGCCGTTTTCTTTTACTTTAGGTTGGCATTGTCGGTAAAACAGTTCACCTAACATAAGATTGTATTTTTAATACAACCGCATAAAGTACCTATACTTTTAAAATATAAACTTTTGTCGATAAAACAGAACGATACCGACATTTTAAGACTTCCAAACAAAATTTAATTTTTACGTTGTCAATTAACAATTGAATTTTGCATTTCAGTTTGACCTGATGCTCTCAGAGGACGGTAGCGGTCGTGGCGCGGCGTTGGTCGCCGCGGTAGCGTCGCAAAGGCGGTGAAGATAAGCGGCAGGGCCGCTTAAAACCTTACTTAAAAAAAACTTCTAGACTAAAGTATATATATTATACGTAAATAAATTTAAAAAAAAGTACCGAGACAGATTGAATACACTTCTGTACATAGAGCACAAAAAGAGCGTAGTCTAGCTGAAAACTGATACAAAAGCAAAAAAATGAAAGAAATGATGAAAAAAATTTATAAAACACGAGCATACACACCATACATACACCATACACCATTGTAAAGGTATAATGAGAAAAATAAATAAATAAAGCGAAGCGAGCTCGCGCGCGCGTCGATATATGCGTTTTTGGCGCGAGATCATCGCGGAGCTTATATATTATGGATGCGCCGACGATTTTTAAGCGAATAGAAAAAACAAAATAAATACCCAGAGATGAATAATCTGCAGAAAAAAATAACGAAAAGTGAATATTACTATTATAATTATTATTATTAATATTATTATTATTATTATTACTATTATTATTATTATTATTATTATTTGAGAGTCCGACGCGCGGACTTCTCTATATTATGTTATTTTATTGTTACCCTGATCTTCAGAGAGAAATGCGTGTGCGCGTGCGACTGTAATTAATAATTGTTTCTCGTCGGGAAAGCTTGATGCCGGACCATTGTTTCTCGGTTGATCGTTTTACTGATTTACTCGTTGTTTTTTTATATATATATATTTTTTTTTTAAATTGGTTTCTATATGAGAACGGAATGAATCGAAAGTATATATCGGACGTTGCGAAGTTGAGCGTATTTTGACGTGGTAATAGCTACGACGAAGACGACGACGATGACGACGTGACACATTATGGAAGATGAGAAGAAGAAAACGGGGCACACAAAGAGAGAGACACACACAACCCGAAGAGCTCCGACGTGTATTTTGATACTGAGAGAGAGCCTCGCAACGCTGTCGTATTTTTTAATATAATAAGCGAAGCAAACGACGAAAACAATGTATAACAAACGATGTAAAAGTATAAAAAACAAATAACAAACAAAAAAACGATGTAGCGCGACTTCCTTTTTTTATTGTCTCACCTATCGGTTTTTCATTGTCGTTATCTCGAATTCGTTTTAGGAATTTGTTCACGATCGCGTCGGCAGCTAAAGAACGATTCGTTTATCTGTCTGTAAAAAAAAAACTTAATTCATTGTAATTAATTCTGATATTATTACACGCATTGTGATGCTAAAAAATTTCACTTTGTAGATTTTTCGCAAGAAGTGAGAGCGAAAGAGAGAACGAGAGAGAGCGAGAGTGACGTTGACGAGAGCGAGAGCAAAAAAAGCGTGTACTATGTGTGAAGTAAAAATTATATCGTATATAAAAAAAGTAACGGCACGCGCGGCCGTACCGTTGTAATACGCTAATAGGAAAAATATTAGACACGAATTGAAAAAAAAAACGCAAAGTGTATAATTTTTAGATTCTAGGCGCGGGTTCGATGAGAAAGCAACGCCTTACTATATACACGATAATCACATAATGTTATATATTAATCGAATTATGAGTCGATCGAGCCGCTCCGAGTTTCGATCGCGGCCAAGTCGCACTACATACGTAGACTCGTCGTAGTCCATAGCGAGAGATTAATAATAAATCTCACGTAGGAGACAGTGTTTTTTTAATATAAAAAATTTTTTGTAAAACACACAAACAGCATCTTGTTATTTTTTTTCATCATCTTAATCAATCCCTTTTTATTCACCGACCCCGAACCTCTCAAATTCAATTCCCGTTCATGATTCTTATAATCTCCACGTCCGATTGGTCTCGAGAGAAACTCGTCGGCCCTCGAACGCATGTGTCCATCGATCTTATGGAAAGAAGACACGCTTGTTTCGAAAAGCTGAAAAAGACGAGAGACAGAGCGCGAGAATCTCGGTACGCGATTCGCACAGTACGTACAACGAAAAAAATGAAACCATATAATAACGAGATCGCGTCGGTTATAGATTCTCGCGCGAAAAGAAAGAGAGAGAGAGAGAGAATAAGATGAACGAACGAAACCTCTGTATACGTGCGTGCACATATATGTATGCGTGGCTGCGTGTGAGAGAATTTGTAATGAAGACGTACTTACGTACATTATACGAGAAAAAGCAAAAAATACGAAAAAAAGTTATAATAAAGTATGAGAGTGAGAAGTTTAATAGAGAAACAGATAAGAGAAAGAGATAGAGGCGAAGGGGACTCATCTTTCGGTTCGAATTACCATACACACCTCTCTCCACATATTATATGTGCGACGGCGGCGCTTAGATGTACTGTAATATAAAAGGCTCGGCAGATCGTTATCTAAACGATTCAGGCTGCGATAAGGCGAGAGAGAGAGAGAGAACAGACACGTCGTCTCATTTTTCTTTCCCCGTTGCTTTCGAATCCGCACGTATTATAATATTGCTATTCGTTGATTGTAAAGTGTGTGGAGAGCTCGCACCAGTCTCTTTCGTTTCGCGCGCGAGAGATGCTTCTTCGCCGCTTGCGCATCAGATCCAAGTCGGTGAGTATTGTATACTTGCACATCATAATACACGCTCGCGAATTCAATTGATATATAACAAAATAATTGCAGTTTATTCGGACGATTACGAATTTTCATCACGTGGTGGTTTATATTATATATATATGCTTTTTTGACTCTTCTCGCTTTTCTATCACAGCAATATCTCGTATAATATGTAACTTTGGGGGGAGCGTGCTACTCGCTCCGTGGGCATAAATATATAACGATATTTTAAACGGAAGATTATATTTTTTAATCTAAAAAAAGTGTTGAAAATAAATCTAAGCTGTTGTATATATATACATTAAATAATATCCAAAGGTGAATCAAATCTTATGACTATAGTGTACTTACACCAGAGACTAAAGAGAAGATTATTTGGTCGAGTCTATCGATATATAAATATATAGTTTTCAATTGAATTCAAAAGCGACGGTGACGATGAAAGGAGACAGGCGCCCGAGCACGAGCTGCGCCCTGAGTGAAAAATAAGAGAGAGAAATGAAAATCAATCTATTGTAAACTGCCACACCGCGAGCGAGCGAGCGAGAGAGAATTGTTGTCACCTGCACGATATATTACGTATAATAGATATAAATATATGCGTTAAAATATGAGAAAAAAAAGCTCACTGCGTTGCTTTCGAATCTTTTTAGACGAAGATTATATTATTAATTAAAGGTGAAGAAAAATCGCTGACGATTGGTTGATTACGATTCTTTTTATAAAAGGCTGTAAAACGCGCGTGCATATATTATATACTTATAACTCATTTGAATGTGAAAACGCGTTGCGCGCGAAAAAAAAATAATAACACTACCGAGGAGAAAAAAACGATATAATAAATAAAAACGCCAGGCTGAGTCGAAATACACACCAAGTGTGTGCAGGTGCTACAGGCGCGCGAGGAAGCGACGAAAATAAAAAGTTGATAAAAAAAAAAATAATAAGCGTTATTAAGAAAAAGTAAATAAGTAAATAAATAACGAATAAAATGAGGGCCTTTACGAGGCTAAACGACCGGATCCTTAATTTTCAAGATTAACTAAGAGGAAGAAAATAATAATTCAGTGAGAAATACAAAGTACATACATGTATGACATTTTTCGATTGATCCACCATAATTTTTTTACATCCAAGGATAAATGTTGTTGAATATGTACACGTTGAAATTGCAAAATAAAAAATTATTGAATCCTATAGTGATGCAGATTTTGATTTCTGAAATATGGCATTTGAAAATTCATTTTCGTGTAAGCAGCTGATTTTTTTTCAATCTTATCATGTCATGAGGAATGAACGAGACATCGTTGTGAAATGTTGCAAGCAAGAAGTAAGTATTGTACTTGACTTCGAAGTCATCGTGTAAGAATAGCTCATTTTATAGTCATATAATCTGATCAAAACAGGTACTGATAATAGTCTAAAACAAATATGCATTGAACATTCTCTAGAAACACTTCTTATTTACATACGATTCATTTTACAAAGAAAATTTTTTCAAATATTACAAAAATGATCGATTTTAAGTAGTAACGTACATAATTTTTTTTATTTTATAATTTATGAGTTTATACATTGTTTAAAAAAAATTAAATCATCCAGAATTGGGCATTTAAACTCCACCCGCGATTTTTAACAACCTATGCGTTTAAACGAATTAACCTTTGACATTTAATTTAATTTTAATTGGTGAAAGTATTACGGATTTTTTATTGCCCATCTATACTTTATTAAATAACCTCAATGCCTCTATTACAAATATACCTCGGGTTGTTGCTTATATATTCATTTAGATAGCATACAAGTTTTATAACTCAATAATTAAATAAATTTTTTTTAAATTTTAAACTTTATAATTATTGTCTGTATTTTAATTTGAATTTTTATGTATATCGATAAAAATATCGCGTTTTCTGAATCTCTTATATAAATAGAATATTTGGTCACCGTTGGAAGTCCGCTATATAGACTACCTAGGCGTATGAACGACCTTGTGCAGACTATTTTAAGGGATACCTACAGTAAAATTTTTATCTTGAAACTTTGACATTTTTGTTCCGTAATTTAAAAATTTTTAATTACAAATTGTAATTGAATTGCTCGATTATTAAGATTCACCATTAATGTTATATTGAACAAAATACAGAAAAATTACGAAAAAAAGTAAATTTCAAGTATTAAAAATATTTATTTTGATCGATTTTAAGATATTAAAAATATAAGATACCACTCTTACTAAAGCATTTGATTTCAAATATTATTCCAAAGCTTTTCAGTAAGTAATCAAAAAATCAAAATGCTTCTCAAAACCTTCCAACTGACAACCATAAATTGAGACCAAAACCACACGATTCGTCTCGTACGAGCCAAACCAATTAGGTACAGCCCCGATAAGCACGCAATTAACGCAACTGGCCAAATTATTTCTCCTATCGCTTCCTCTCTTCCCCCGCCCGCACGACCTTCGCGCGCTCGCGACATCCACCACCCACGCAAACGCAACAAAACTACACACGCACAGTGCTGCCGCCCTTATCGCGCGCGCGCAAGTAAGTAGTACGCGATTGGCCGTCGTCGCTGGAGCGAGCGTCAAAACAATATAGTATAGCTTTGCTGTCTGCTTGTATGTCTCTCCAACCTGTTTTCACGTCAGCCGAGACAAGACGAAAAAAGATCCGAAAAAATGCGGATGAAATTGTTGACGACGAGGTGTAGAATAGGCATAGAGGAGTAGTAACGACGAGGATAATATCGTGGCGCCGAGGAAGCGACGACGATGATCAGCGGTCTGCAGATCGCCCTGAAAAATGCCATTGACGTGGTGAGACAGAGCTACGCTGTGCTGATCGCGCGACGACAACCTATCTCTATCGCACGCGCGTACTCACAAATGTTTTTCCGTGTTTTCGTCGCAGTTTTTCCCGTTTTGTAATTGCGAAGATGTGGCTGCTTGATTAGCGTAATTGTTTTTTTTTTCGCGTTCTTTGCTTCTTTGTGTTGTGTTCTTTTTATCCATATCCGTAAGTGTCTTCCAGCTTTTGTGTTGATTACATTTGTGTTTGTGTTTTTTCTTGGTTAATAAATTTTTTACTTTTTTGCCCAGAATATATATTTCAGCGGTGTTTGTGTTTTCGTTTTTGTCCAACCTGCTACCTGTTCACTCCTCTTTCGCTGCTTGCATTGCTTATATTTGTACTTTGCTGCAGTTTATTGTTGTTGACCTACATATGGCACATATTAACAGAGCACTTAAATAGCAGGCTTGAAGCTTTCTTTGCTAAAAATTCAATTTCTTTTGTACTACAAAAGTGTAATAAAAGTCACATCTGTCAGTTGTTAGTATTTTGTGTATTTAAATTTTGTACACTTTAAGTTTTATTAAAAGTAGTATAGAAAATATAAAAGGAATGAATAATCTTTTACTATTATTCACATTACAGATAGCTCCTCCCGCAACGCCATTGCAAGATTTCACATACCATTGGAAACAGCTTATGAACTTTTATGTCAACCATTTGAATGATGCTAAAGTACCTGTTGAAATCACTGGCATACCAAGACATTTGGACCGTCTACTAGAACTTTTGCTTGAAGAGGAGAAAAATGGAGATGAACCTGGCCTCTGTTTGGAATATTTATTACAGCACAGGCTGCTGGATTTATTGGCAACACTGGCCAGTGCTGAAACACCACCCGGGATGAGACTAGTCTGCTTGTCATTCTTGAGGAGATTGTTGACAAGGTCGAAGCATCCCCTGCTGCATCATGCAGCCATTTATGGGCCTGTTCAAAGGCTCATAGCTATGTGCAATGGAAATCTTGCCTCCCCAATCGAAAATGAAGAGATACAGTTTCTGTTGTGTCTCTGCTTTTTGGTCTGCAAGTACCCACATGTAACAAATATAGTCAATGACTCTAGTAACGTTAGACAGGAAAGTGGAGTTTTACATAGTGATCCTGAAAAGTCAGAGATTGAGAAAGTTACTTACATTCCTGCTAAAAGAATGAACAATGCAAATCCTTTATTCAAGCCTTTGAGTACACAAGCAATCACTTTGGTGAATCCTGATTTATTCAAAGCAGGGTAAGGCTTGGTGTTAGTTTAGTACACAATTAATTTGGAAGTAAATTTTTTATTTCATTAATATATATTCCTTTTCAATAGAAAACGACGTTCATTGCGAAATGATTCTACTGACAAGTCAAGTGCTCAGTCAGAGGAATTTCAAGAAAACAAGCCGTCCAAACATATGCGAAATACGTCCACTAGGTCAAATTCTTCAACTCAGTCAAGTGGATCATCAAGGGATATGGAAGTAGCTTCACAATCATCAAGTCCTTTCTCGAAAAAGCCAAATGAAAACATTCCAAATTCAGTGTCTGATGACATGCAAGATAATGAAAATTTGTATAAAGTACCTGAACAAAATGAGTCTTCTGCGTATGACCCAGTGATAGCTGCACTTAGTGACTTAAAAGACTTGAGGCTGGATGAGGAGTGTGCATCCAGTAATGGTGATATGAAATCAAGAAGTAGTAAACACGATATCACATTGAGTGGTTCAGGTAGCCCTGAACATTCAAAATGTCTGCTCTTGGACTCATTAAAGAGTTACGTTAACAGTGCAGTAAGTGTCCATATTATAAAAATTTCTCTGTTCATATTACATTATAACCATTTTATTATATATTTTTAGGATAACACAATTAGGATACGAGCCTGTGAAGGCATAATGGTTTTAGCTTCACTAGATGACCCCTTTTTTGCTGAAATTGTTGCCAAAAGTGATTTATCAATGGTACTAGCAAAACGTCTAGAAGTTCTCTTTAATTTGATTCCAGCCCATGTCGAGCCTAGTGACATTGATGATATTGAAGTTACATGGGGCCTTGATTCCCCTCCACTCATGGGTGACAAGCAATTCCCTGGATGCCGTAGAGTAGCTGCTTTTTTCATGTGGCTAGATTTTTGTGCTCAATTGTCAAGGGAAGCCCACCCAGATGTTGCAGAGGTCTTAGCTCAAACAATAAGGATATCTTTCTTTGAGAAAGTATTAACCCCTGCACTTTCAGCACATCATGCTGTCTTAATTACAGCATTAATTACAAAATGTTTAAAAGATACACCAGCGTCTCCATTACGTACTGGTAAGCTTCAGTAATTTTTTTATATATTATAAAACTGAAAATAAAACTGTATAAGAATGAATAAAATTGAAGGACTACATAAATGAACAAAAAAATTTCAGAAGTGGGACGGTGGTTGGTTGGCCAACAAAGGGATCCAGATATTCCAGATGTTTGGTGTTCACCTGTTGTGCACAGACTTATTGAGAATTCTTGCACAGAAACTGATGATCTGACTATTGAAACTTTAAAATTGTTTGAAGAAATGATTGAGAAAAGGGATGAACATATCCTGCATTGTCTAGTCTTAACGTACTTAAATACGCGTGGTTATTATGATAATAGTGCAGCCGATAGTGCAATAGCGTCGTGGAGTGATGAAGAGGATGAGAGGGAAAGAGAAAAAAAGAGTTCAATGGATATTTCGCAAGGAAACCATAGTCGAACTTTGGCGCCGAGCAATATTCACCGGATATTGAATTGGTAGGACTGATTGTACAAATATTAGGACAACTTAAAGTTAGTCAGTTTTGAAGAACAAATTATTATTTTTTATTCTTTGTTTCAGTTTTCTGTCTTTAATACCTCGTCATTTGCAAACAGAATCTGATAACAATTATGGAAGATATATGGGAGATTGGGAAAAACAGTATTCAATGGTTGTGAAGAATTGTGCTCTTCTTGCCTGGCCTTTAGAAGCAGTAACATTGGACGATTCAGCCAGTTCTGACTCAAGACCAGAAGCTGACAACAGCTCAAATAGATTCTATCCAGGACCTTTTTTGTCAATGTTATTGGAAAAAGTCAGTAACATTCCGAAACAGAAATACGACCTCAATCTACAGTTGACAATTTTAATTTCAAAACTAGCATTATTACCTCATCCGTACCTTCATGAATTTTTATTAAATCCTTTGATACCATTGACAGTGGGCAAGAAAAGCTTATTTATTTGTCTACAGCGAGTTGTTAAACAATTTATAAATGAAGTTCTTAAGATGCCGAACTACAAGCAGGCTCTGAATAATACTAGGTTGCGATTGTTTGATGATTGCTGTCTTCAGGAAATGCCAGTTGATGAAACTTATACAAGGTATAATATTTGTTATAAAAGAGTTACCTCCAGTTACCTTGATATGATTGGCACAAATAAAATATTTTTTAAATTATGTATTCTTTTGTAGGTCAAAGGAAGAAAATATTTTGCTTGAAAGTGTGATAATTACAGAAGAATTTTGCAAAGAACTAGCAGCAATAGCATATGTTAAATGTCATCATTCCTCATAACAGTTATGAATAACTGATCAATATATGTACATTTAGCTGTATATATACAATAATTTACATTTTATAGAACTCATCATAAACAATGAACATAGCATGAACCTTCGCTACACATGTGCATTTTACTATAGAAACTTAACTTTTAAATTATATGATATTGTAATAAAATAAATATAGCGACATATATATATATATATATTTTGAACTACATGCATAGCAAGATGTTTGTTCATAGTTTAGATAAATACCAAAAATATCAAAAATTGAAATTTTTTTTAACAAAATGAATGTATATGTATATATAAAGGACAATAGAAATTTCGTACAAAAATCATCTGTGAATTTTACAGCGATTTCCATGCACAATTGCTCTAGTTGTTAATAATAAATATTGACAAAAAATTACATATTAAAAATTCGAATCATTTGAAACTTCCTCATTACCTTTCATAAATTTCTTATTTTTAATAAAAAAATTAAAATATTAAATTCTTATCCACTCGAAACGATGGCCGGATATTATATTGTGAAGCATTTAAAGATTGATGATTTGATTGGTCTGTATGAAATAATACATTAGGCACCAGCTAGGAATACTAGGATCCGCTAGATTTGAATTTTGAAATTCAAGTACTTATTTATAGAATACTAAAAATTAAAATAGAATAAAAATATTTGATTTTTTGCTTAAAAAATGTATCTAATTATCTTATCATTTAAACTAATTAAAACTAAATCATAGTGGAAAATAAGTGCTCGTAAACTGAAAACCAAAATAGTTACGCGCGTTTCAATTTTGCTAGTTACATGAATGTAATAGCATAAAAGTATAAGTAATTCTAAATAAAAAAGTTCCATTTCAATTTTATATAAAACGTACAAACGTACGGATAACATACAGTATATACTCTATATATATTACATTAGGAAAAGAATTACGGAATAAACATATTACGTATCATATGTGGCTACGTGTGTTTACAATATTATATTGCGTATTCCTGCCATGGCTTCTGCTTCATCTCACTGTTTTGTGCCAAACTCCGAAATGTTCCTGACTCCAAACCAATTAGCCGAAGTAATCGGTAAAACGATTACAGGCAATAAAATACGTAATCCAAAAATCATAAACATTCACACGAAAAGCTTATCAATGAAAGGTGATATGTCATTTCAAATAGAACTTAACCACTGGAGAGGTTATGTTGACATCTCATCTGATGCATTTAAACAGTCGCAAAATATTTTACAATATTTTAAAAATAGATATTTAGCTGATGAAAAGTCTGACTTAAGTGATAATGAGATCCTCAAAATACTCGAACGACACGTAAGTCATCTTTTTAAATATACACTTTAACTTTTGAAAATATTTAAGGCATATCAATAAAATTTTAGATAAACCTAAGAATTTTCAAGAATTAATATATAATTTTAATATGGATAATTCGTTACATATTTTTGATATTATTTTATATATTGAGAATAAATAAATAATACAAAGTATTAAAATATTGCAGGTTACACAGGAGTCAAAACAAATTTCCAAATCGCACATACATTTACCATTTCAAATGGAAATATCTCAAAATATTGTTAAAGTAAAGTATGAAAGATCAATAGTTTCTTATATCATTATCAAAGCAGTATGTGATAACAATTCCAATTATGGAAACAAAGTAACTTGTAAGAAAAGACTTAACTTGGAAGTTCATCTTGATAAAGAATCAGAAGTTACAAACTTGAAATTAACATTATTGAAAAAAGTTTCTGAAAACCTTTTAAAAAGCCAAGGTTATATTGTAGATAATGAAAAATGTGAAGATAGATATTTATATACAATAAAATCAGAAGGCAATATAGAAGACTATAAAAGATTACTATGTGGAGCAATTTTAAATACTAATAAAAAGAAGGAAACATCTTTGACACAAACTGAATATTTAGAACAAAAAATTGAAATAATTAAATCACTAAATTCAGAAAGAATATACGATATAGAATTGGGTCAAAACACTTTTGCAAGTGACTCTTTAAACATTGCGAATGCTGCTATTAACTATGAACTTTTATCTTGTAAGCGAAACAATCCAATAATTATAGACAATAACGCAGAAGCATCGATAAACAGCATGAAAGGTAATAGGATACTTGTATTTGATATTAAAAGTTTATATTGCATTATTTTAAATTAGATATTCTTTACAGAAACATTGTTTATTTTGTACAACAATGCCAGGATTCTTGCCATATTAAGAAAATATAACAAATGTTCACTTATAAATGAATTGCCAGAAGTTCCAGCGATATCAGATATAAAATCATTTAATCAAATTGATGAGGTATATACATTTATAGTTTTTGATATTCTATAATTAAACTAAGAAATTATAAATATATAAAATATGTTAATAAATTAATTTCAACATTTTAGGAATCATGGACAGTTATATATAATTATGTCTTCAAATATTCAGATGTTTTAGATGCCATAGTCACAGATGAATTAAAGTTTGATATAAATATTAATATGCTTTGGTCATTTTTATCTACTTTATGTCATGATTTCAGCAAATATTACCGAAAAAATCGTATTTTAATGGTAAATATCAATCAAAATAGTAAGCATATTTAAATTTTCAAAATAATCATTATTCTATTATTTGATTGCAGAAAACGGAATATCAAAACCAGCAAATCATGGATTTATTTACAGAAAGAATATATTTGGTACGAGCTATACGAGTGATTTTACAGAATTGCTTTTCTTTATTAGAGATTAAAGAAGTTGAAAATATGTAGTATGTTATATATCTGTGGCTCCGAGGCATAACGACATAAGTCCATTTTTTTGAAAATCGGGAAAACCTTGGATTTTGTAT